>ML809675.1:30975-54108 GCA_009831015.1 Picea engelmannii | reverse complement strand
GAGAGAGAGAGAGAGAGAGAGAGAGAGAGAGAGAGAGGCTTTCACTGTAGAGAGGCTAGGCTAGGTAAAGGAGAGGATGACCATGATGTATCTTTATAAGCGTAGTGTGCAAGCCTGAGACAATTACTAAAAGAATAATAAAGAAGCCAACCATTGTGGACATAGACCAAAGTTGGGTGAACCACATTAATTATTGTTTTTACTGTCTTTAATGTGATTGATCATGGAAATTGTCTGGATGTATGTTACAATATATTTATCTTCTATGTAATCATTGCAAAATTGTTATGACTTTTACAGTAATGGGGTTATGCTATAATATGGAATATAATGGGAATATGAATCTGATTTCATTAAGTAGCTCATGAAGAACAAAGATATACTAATGCACACAAAATCGATAACTAAGAATGAATAAAATGATCACCTCCCATTCCCTCACTACTGCAGAAACTTGGTTCCTACATTCCCAATAGATGCCTCGGGTGAGACTTCACTTGCATGTAGGTGATGTCGAAAGGGACTATGTATGAAGGGTTTTGTTGGTCAAGATAACTCAAACCTATGGTCTTACAATTGCGTGCAGCGCCAACAAATGGTTTTGTTGTCGGGACCTGAAATATGTGATTGAGGGAATGCTTTGGAGGCCAACTAAGAAAGAGATATCGTAATGGTTGGAAAGGAAGGAATGAGAATTTTCTTGAAAAGAGAACAGAAACCCTCGAATGAGTGACAAGTATGTGTATACAGTACTGCATGAAATTTTCCTTGGCGAATTTTTTATTATTCTGACTGAGTGGCTAGAAATATTAGTGGAGAATACTGGAAGATACCGAACTACAATGTCGAGGAATTAGACTCCTAAGTTGGCAAACTAGATGAATTTTATAAGTAATCCAACTACTTGTGCAGTTGATTTCTAGTTGGATAGTATACTAGGAGGATACATTGCAAAATTTGCAGTAGATTGTACCCAATCATACAATGTTACAGAAAGGGATTTTTTCAAAGGTCCACGCAAAAGGTTAATGAAATAATTGGGTACATGGATAAATATGTTTTTGTGTGACATGTGCATGATGATGATGGAATCCAACTACTAAGGGGCTCATGCACATCGGGGAACCAGGGGATGACAAGAGGATAGTCTGAGGATAACAGAGAACAAATGAAGAAATGAAGAAGGAAGGGAGGGAATGAGGATGCAAAGGACCGAAGAGGGTATACCATAGGAAGAAGACAAGTTTGGATTATTGCATGGAGGAAGGAGGTACAAGAGGCAAAAGACTGGGGATGAGAAAGGATAGCTTCAAAATGATCCAGAGGGGGGAGAACCTTGCGCTATATTCCATATCGTTGAGATACCGTACATAGCAGAAGAGGAAGAGAAGTTCCAGTCTAGTCCTATAATAGAAGAGTCATTAATTCCTACTCAAACTGGGTCCTATGTCGAATCCATGACCCCATGTGCATCACCACAATCATAGATAATAGTTAGAGACTTATCAAAAGAAATTATACTTAGCAAGGTAGGACAAAGTAGTAGCAATCAAAGAAGTGGAAGCAGTGTGAAGAATCATAGTCAACCAACATTGAAAAGAGGAAGTACTACAAAAAGAAACATGGCAGGGGTAGACAATACCCTCATACTTCCTGAGTTCTAGAGAGTTGGGTCAGAAGACCAAGAAAAACATATCTTTGTCTGCGAGACGATTTGGGATGAAAAGAATGTTCAAGATGAGGTTGTGAAGATTTTGTAGTTGGAAACAACATTTAGAGGCCGTACATTAATATGGTACATGAAGCTTCAGAGTACCACGCCTATGGGAAAAACCATAACTTTGGCGGATATAAGACAAGAATTGTTGAAAGAGTTCAAGAAACCAAAGTATGAGTTGCAGTACATTACATAGATAAAGGAAATTAAATAGGTGCAAACTAAGTCAGTATGAGATTTTGATCAAAGATTCAAGGATATAATGGGTAGAATGAATTTCCATATCCATGATCAACAACATAAAGAATGGTTTATTGCAAAACTTATACCACAGATTCACAGGTCATTGATTCAATAGAAGGTTGCGTCGCATCCCAAGGCACTGGAAATTACATTGAAATTAGAATCATCCCCTATAGGAGATAGTGGAGGGATGGCACAAGTTCATACGTAGTTGGTTTCATTGACAATTCAACTGGATGAACTTACAAAAGGAAAGGAGAAACAAGAGAAATTCTAGTGTACCAAGTGTAGGACAGAAGGCCATCACAAGGACGAGTGCCAAAATTTCACAAAGTATTTGGCAACGAGGCACCAAATCCACTACCAAGAGGGGGATACTACAAAATTTGTAAGAAATGGGGACACCATCCGACTGAGTGTCCACTACTACAGAAGTATCAGAGTACACCAAGGAACTTATTTTTCAATTTTTCCATGTCAGTTGGACATGAAGTGAAGGATTTTTGCACATTCGATTTGATGACAGAGCATACTTTAGATATGTACAGGATTCGGGAGGAGAATGTTGCAATAGAAGAGGGTGGTATATAGTATAATAATCAAAGAGGCTTAATCCAAGAAATAGAGGAAAATTTAATAGAGGCTGAGGTAGAGGAAATTTTGGTAGAGGAGGAAGAGGATCGATAATATGTTACAACTATAAACAACTGAGACACTTAGCCTGTGACTGCCCGAATCTGTGTACAACATGCACATTATTTAGATAACTATACCATGTGACAGAATATATTCCTCAACTAGTTGTGAAATGGCAGGACATGGGGAATTAGAACCAGAATACAAATCAAAATGTACAAAACAAATCAGCGGAGAAACACAATTAAGGGCTAAGAATAATAGTTGTTACGCACAAAGGAGATAGAATAGGGTTTGATGAGACAGGTGGAGGAAAGCAGGCTGAGCAATGGGTAAGGTATTCCACAGGGCCTATGCCAACATTCGACCCTCAACAAAAAAATGAGACATATTAAAGGGAAAGAAAAGAATTACTTGGACAGGATTGGGGAGCATCAACATCATCTTTGCCATAGTTCAATGATTGCACTGGTAGAGAAAAGCCAATTGGGAAGGTAAGAACTGTAAGAGAATTCTTAAGAATTTGCATAGAAATAATGAAATATGAAAAAGCGTTGAATGCACTATATGAGATGATTGATCACTGTACACAAGGAAGGAAAACTCCCATCGCAAAGAGGGTGGTGAATCAAGTACTGTGTAGGAAGAGGACCAACAAAGAATTCAGACTTAGTGCACAAATTGGGGAATATGATATGGATAATGTTATCTTGGACTTGGGGTCTGATGTGAATGTGCTACCTAAGAAGACCTAGGTGATGATGGGAAAACCCAATATGGTCTAGTCTCCTGTTCATTTAAGGCTCACCAATAAAAAAAATATAGTATTGATTGGTTGATTGACATGAGTACCTATGAACATAGATGGGGTGCACAACACAACAAAATTTGAAGTGATTGAAATCATGGATGATAGTCAACCATATCCAACATTGATGGGACTCTAATGGGCATTCAATAATCATGTGATCATTAATATGAAGAGAAAATAAATGATATTTGAAGTCAGATATTTGAAGGTTACTACACCATTGGACCCAACAGAAGGAAAGAGATACATAGAGCCGACAAGAGGAAATGACATTGACAACTTGTATAACATGACTACGTGGATGGATGATTATGTAAACCCCACTGCATATGGTTCACTAAGTTGGAGAAGTATCAGTTCATGTGCATCAGATTCAGAGGAAGATCTCGAGCATTGGTAGCAGTGGATGCATGAAGTATCAACGAGACGATGTGCGCACATAACCTGATCTTTTCTTTGGATTGGAATAAAGTTATGTGATCTTCCCAGGTATGATGGATTGAATGATATACATTTTTTTGTGAAGGAATTTGAATCACAGGTGCCAAAAAACAAAAGGTTGTTGGCATTAGATGTTGTCTTAAAAGAGACTCTAACCAGATGTGGGATGCACATATAGAAGGGATAGAAGATTGTTCGCAGTGTAGAAGAATAATGCAAGTAAGGTTTGGCACCGAGGTAGAAAATATTGTGTAGAAGTATATAGGGGAGACTGACACAGTAGAACATGTGGAGCCATGCAGAAACAAATGGAGCTCTACACCAAGGGAAGAATGGATACACATGTTTATACATACACTAGATACAATCCCAAAGAACTGGTATCTGGAATTGGAAATGCGCAGAGAGACAACCAACTGAGATGAGTTAACTCAGATTTTCAGAGTCACATTTACATTCAAACATGAATCCCCATCAATATATGCATCACTACAAGCTATTCCAACCAATATATTTTTAGAAGAAGGGCCAATGGAGGTGGTACCATTCTGCGATGTGCATAGAGCTGCTATGACTATCCGTGAGTTATTGGAGTGATACAATGTTGCTAAGGAATAACATGATGAAGAATATCCCAAGAATGTGAAAGTACCTAAAAAGAAAGGAGAATGAGCAATAGAAGGTCCAGAGCTTGAGTTTGTTGCGTACTCACAATCAATAAAGACACGGAAGGTAAAAATTGGGACAACAGAGAATCTGAAGTTTGCACAAATAGGGGACTACTGGAGTGATGAGACAGTAGATAAGATTGTAGACTTATTGCACAAATATCAAGACCTATTCCCAACTACATTCTCAGATATGAAGGGGATAGATGGAGACTTAGGAGAGATGAATATTCCTATGAAATCAGGTGCTAAGCCAATATTACATAGGCCTTATAGGTTAAATCCAAAGTTCAAGGAAAAGGTGAAAGCCAAAATCGACAAGATGTTGGACGCATGAATCATTGAACCAGTAGAAGAATCTGAGTGGATCATTCCAATGGTAGTGAAAGACAAGAAAACATGAGGGATCAATATTTGTGTGGATCTGAGGAAGCTGAATGATGCATGTTTACAAGATCCATTTCCAACACCATTCACAGATGAGGTATTCGAGAACGTAGGAGGGAAAGAGACTTATTCTTTCATAGATGGATTCTCAAGGTATCATCAGATCAAAATTGCGCAGGAAGACCAATACAAGACTACTTTCATGACAGAGTGGGGAAGTTATTAGTATATAGTAATTCCCTTTGGATTGAAGAATTCCCCTACCATTTTTTCAAGAGTGGTGGTTGTAGCGTTCACGGAATTTATTCATAAGTTCCTTGAAGAATAGTTATATGATTGGACTTTGTTCAGTATACTCAAGGATGACATAAAAGTAATCAAGATAATGTTTGATAGGTGTAGACAGTGTCAGATTTCACCAAACTTAAACAAGTGTATCTTTTGCGCACCGTTTGGAATTTTTTTGGGACATGTAGTATGTAAGCAAGGATTACTAGTGGATCCGACCAAGATTGTAGTGATTATGGAATTAGAACCACTTTCATCAGTTAGACAACTGAGGGAAACTCTGGGTCACATAGGATATTACACAAATTTTATTAAAGGATATGTGTTGATCACAACACCGATGGAAAATTTTCTAAAGAAAGAAGCAAAGTTCCAATGGAACAAGGATTGTTAGAAGGGTTTGGACACCTTGAAGAAAATACTAGTGACCACACCAATTTTGATCTTTCAAGATTGGAACAAGGAGTTACATGTTCATGTAGATGCATCGTCCATAGCGTTGGGCACAATACTATGTAAACCAAGGGTGGGAGACATAGACCACCAAATTTCTTTTGCAAGTAGGAAGCTATCTATAGCAGAAAATAATTATACCACTACACAACAAGAAGGATTGGAAAAGGTATATGGGCTACAAAAGTTCAGACATTACTTATTTGGGTCTCAATTTAAGATGTACACATACCATTATGCACTAATATACTTAGTGAACAAGCTAGTGTTGGGGGGGAGAATATGCATATGGCCACTGTTGTTTCAGGAGTACAATTTCGAGGTTGTGGTGAAACCATGGAAGTTGAATGCAGGGCCAGCTCATTTATTGAACATACTCTCAGGAGAATTTGTCGAGAATTTATATGAAAACTTACCAGATGCACAACTATTTGTAGTAAAAGTGGTAGATGATTACTTCCCAGACATCGTGTAGTTTCTAAGTACATGAATGGCTCCATCAGACATGAAATTTGCACAAAAGAAACAACTAGTAGTGAAAGCAACAAATTATCAGTTGATTGCAGGAAATTTATACAGGTTGGGTGCATATGGAATATTGAGACGATTTGTGTTGGAACATGAAATATCGATGACACTTGAACAAGTATAGGACAGGATTGCAGGAGGACATTATGCAGGAAAAGTAATTGCACAAAATATTTTGTGCACATGGATCTAGTGGCCCACACTTCATAAATATGCTAAGGGATATTTCCAATCATGAAATGTATGTAAAAGAGTAGGAAAACCATCCAGGAGGGATGATATGCCTTTAAATCCATAGGTTGCATTGCAAGCATTTGATAAATGGGCCATAGACTTTGTGGGGCCAATCAACCCACAAGAAAGAAGATCAGGAACAAGATACATAATCACTGCGACAAAGTATTTGATAAGATGGGAAGAGGCAACACCATCCATATACTGCACAACAAAGACTATTGCACGATTTATTTTTGATAATGTAGTCACATGATTTGGATGTATGCACATATTACTTAGTGATCAAGGAACACACTTCTTCAATAAAACAATTGCAGCATTGATTAAATAATTTCAAATTCATCATCATAAGAGTACCACATATCATCATCACGAGAATGGGATAGTGGAAGATTTCAATAAAATCCTGGAAAATGCTTTGACAAAGATCTACAATGTAGGGAGATATGATTGGGACTTAAGAGTTCCTGCAGTGTTATGGGATTACAGGACTACCGGAAAAAATTTGATAGGGCAGACACCTTTCAGGTTGGTTTACATGAAATAATTAGAGATGCCAATGGATTTTATTCTTCCTAGTTTGCGCATTGCAACGATCACTGATCTTTCAGACTCAGACGAAGTAGAGGAGAGATTTTCATAGTTGGTACAACTTGAGGAAGATCGTTTTGTCGCAGGTTTCATCAGCAAGTTCAGAAGGCAAGAGAGAAGGAATGGCATGATCGACACATAAAAAAGAAAAAAAATTCAAGTGGGAGACTTAGTATTACTATATGACAACGAGTTTATGTAGCATCCTTGAAAGTTCAGAATGCATTGGTTAGGGCCATATGTGATTAAACATGTAATTGAGGTAGGCATTGTGCAGTTGGAAAACTTGAATGGAGAAGTCTTTGGAGGAATGGTGAATGGAAGTCGACTGAAGTTCAATAGAGATAACTGACAGTATGCCCAGTAATCTGGGCTATTCCAGAACACATATCATAGTAATTGTACTATAGTAGGGAGGAAAAATACAAAAAAACAAATAAAATAGAAAAGGAAGAAAAACAAATAAAAAGTAGACACAAAATATTACAGATCACAATGACATAAGAAAATGCGACGAGGAAAGAATGATTTCCGCACTATCAATATGGAATTGTGCCATTCAATAAAATAAGACACAAAATAAAAAGACCGTGAAGCAAACAAATACAACATCAAGAACAATTGTGCAATATGGCATTGAAAAGATAGTTAAAGGAATTAAAGTAAGGAAACAACGTATATGAAGTAGGAATGACAACTAATAAAGACGTTGTATGATATTAAAGGGTGAAATCCGTTGGAAATCATGACAGACTGGTAGTACGAGGAAAAAATCACACAACGAATTTGGTAATAAAGCTGCATTTATTTAACCATTCATTGTCCTCATTGGTAGATTTGACAAGTTATTTAAGGTGCAAAGAGACATGAACAACTGGAAAGAAGGCACAAAAGTATTCGAGGGATGCCAAGAGTGAATTATTGTTGTTACGAGCTACATGCAAGTGAGAGCGAGCCAGAGAGAACAAGAGCCAACAAAGCACATGAGCCAGACTAAGAAGGAGACATAGAGTCAAAGCAATTGTCAAGATTTATAGGGTTTTACAGAAGTGGCACCACCGAAAGCACCAGTGCACATACCCAAGGAGGCCCGCATAAAGGAATCACCAGTATAACCAGAGGTACTAGAGGTTGAGGAGACCCCAAGAGAAGTAGTATCATCAACACCGAGGTTTCCTCGTGATTACATCCCACCTAAACAATATGATGCCCCACCAATGATAGTGTTGAAGAATGCTAACCACTTATTGGTGACACCTGACATACTAGAAGGGGTCATCATTGATGAATATATGTTGGGGAAGGTGCCTCAACTCCGATATGCATACCATGGCATTACATATACAGAGAAGTTCCCTGAGTTGGCGCCCCATCATTATCTAGAATTGACAGTAAACCCAACAACAAACCAGAGCATACATGTGCCTCAATAATGGGCGAGAGTATTGGAGCGAGCATGCCTGCTCAACCTATTCAATATCCTACACTTCAGACATACCAACTAAGTAAATGCATGCGTCAAGTTACTCTTGCCTTGCATGCATGGAGGGTATCTGTGGCTGGATAGGCCAATCTGAATGTGCCTAGCATATGTGACCCAAATATCAAACTTGTGACAAAGGTGTTAGCATGCAAGATGCTAAGGAAATGCAGGAAGGACCAAGTTCCAACAGGTGTGATAGTTTCCACAGAGAAGTGTGTGAAGGGACCTCAATGAGCTGGGCACCCTTCCTATTAAACTAGCTTCTTATTGACTGTGCAGACGCACAATATAAAGGTATGTAGTTCCATTACCCATGGATTTTTATTTTTCTTGCCTTCACAACATGGGAAGAGCCAGAGGACACACAATTCTTGGGCCTAAGAGGGAAACCATTTCTATAAGTAAAGTACAGGAACTTATGGTATACAACAAATAAATGGTGCCAAACATATACCAATGTCAAATTTTTTCTCTATGCTGAAAGGATTCGACGATGCATTAAGGATACACTGCGCATAACACCACAACTGGTGGAGGCATATGCCACAGTCGTGTCGTTTCACATAGATTGACATAACATATAAGTCCAAGCAAAAAAGGACCTGAGAGAGGAGTGGGTCCAGACAAATACAAAGTTATTAAAGAAGATATCCAATCAATTATGCATGATTGGGACCCAGATTGGAAAATCCCTGTAGATGGCCTTGAGACAGAGAAACCTAGAAATGGAGAGGTAGGACAACATAACGGTACATGGAATGACCAGGAATAGGGTCAAGAAAATAATGTAGAGGATATAATAGAGACGACACTATCAATAGAACAAACATAGAAGACAATGCACAGGACATAAAGGAAAATAAATGACAAGGGGAAGGAACCAGAAGGAGGTGCACACAAAAAGAATAAAGTGCACAAGGAACCGATTGTTTATACATTGACAGACGTTGAAATGGACTGCATTGGTTATCAAGTAAAGAATACTATTGAGGAGATAGCTCAACATATGTCACAATGGCAAGATGAAATTGGCAAAAGGATGCAAGAGCATATGACATAATTGCAACAGTGGTTGGAGATAGTAATCCTGGTAGACGAAAGAAGATCCAAGGAAGGACAACCAACATGCATGGTGGGGGAATGAGAAGTTTTCACTTCTCACTTCTCACAAATGACTGAAGGGAACTGCATGACAAAACTATCAACAAATGCAATCTGGTTACCCATGCCTGAAATGAAGGCACAAGTACAAGGACTGAGTCCCCTAGACTTAGTCATCTCGCAGATGCCAACAATAGTGTTGCAGGGGTTGCAAACGAATATCATGAAGGAGTTACGACTCCATTTAGATACCTCTTCTAGCGAGTGAATAAAGGTTACAAAGGAAAAGACAGAACTGTAGAAGGAATATGCAACGACTCTCTAGGAAAAGATCGTAGTGGAACAAAAAGTGGAGAGCACAATGAAAGAGAAGATGGAGGCCGAATAAAAGGTCGAACAAGCAATGAAGGAAAATAATGAGGCTGAGGAAAGGGCCAAGAAAGCTATGAAATATAAGGACGAAGTTGAGATAATGGCGTAGAAGACACAAGCAACCATCCAAAAATTGTACAAGGAAATTCCGGAGGTACCAATAGTAGTATAGGATACAATGGAAGAGAAGGTTTTGAAAATTGGTGAAGTCATCAAAGGATTCCACATGAGAATCAAGGACCTACAGCTGCACAGTACGCTAGGAACGCCACCAGAAGTAAGAGCAGGAAGAGAAAGAACAACGATGACAACCATCACCAACATCAATAAAGTGGAGGCAGAATGCACAAAACTCTGTGAGGAGAGCACAAAAATCTAGATAGACTTGGTAGAAGATCCAAAGATGAAGGCCATGGAAGAAAAATTAAGAGAGGTGTAGGAAAAGGACCAACAAGCTTCAGAGAGAATAAACAGACTTCCATCAATTGAACGTATGATGACCATTTTAGCACATAGTCAATAATATGCGGAGGTTGAAAGGATGCAAGATCAACAAAATATCCTTCAACAACACTTAGGCCCACTGCAATAAGATGCACTCAAGGTGATTGGATAACTAGAAACTACACAAGGCAAGGTAAAATAAGTATCCCATGAAATAGAAGAAAAAATTGCCCTGACTACGTAGGGGGTCGAATAGATTGTGGAAACAGAGGAAAAAATAATAAAGGAAATTGTAGAATATAAGGAAGCCTCTGAGAAGTTCATCCAATGGAGGAGGGGAACACAACAGGCCTACGTGGCTCAGGATGAGCCACATGTGAGCGTTGGGGGCCCGTTGGACATGTATTTTGGAAATAATATTCATAAAAATGCTAAGTATAAAAGATCTGCATGGTAGAAGGAGAAGAAAAAAGGCAATGAAGGTTTAGAAGAACAATGTGCAATTAGGCACATCGAGGAGTACAATGTGTAGTGAGAGGAATAAAGTAGAGAAATAAAGCAGGGAATAAAGTAAGATAATAAAGTGGGCGAAAGGGAAGGGTGATAGCTCAACGTGCTAAATATAAAAGGACATGCAAAAGTAGGAAGAACAATAGTCATAGTGAAAAAACAACATGTAGGTGTCAAAGCAGGAAAAGAAACCCGAACAATAGGTTAACTTGAGTTATCCTGAATTGTAATAGGGTTTTTGGGATGGGAAAAGTAGGGTTTTAAGCCCTGGAATTCATGTATAAATATTTAATGGGTTGGGAGAGTATGGGTTCCTCCTTTTTGGTTATTCTCGAGCGGTACTGTGGAGTTTTATCCAATCTGTCGAGAGTTCCTGTCAGTAAGGAGAGTGATAAAATAAGATGAGAAGGAAAGAGTCTATGTCAATTTTTTTAGAAGATGATGCAAAGAGAGAGAGGCTTGCATTGCAGAGTGGGTAGGCTAGGTAAAGAAGATGATAGACATGATGTATATTTATAAGCGCAATGCGCAAGCCTGAGATAATTACTAAAATCATAATAAAGAAGCCAATCGTTGTGGACGTAGCCCAAAGTTGAGTGAACCACATTAATTACTATGTTTAATGTCTTTAATGTGATTGATCATGGATACTATCTGGATGCATGTTAGAATAACTTTATCTTCTATGTAATCATTTCACAATTGTTACGACTATTACAACAATGGGGTTATGTTTTAATATGGAATATAATGGTAATATGAATAGGAGTTCATTAAGTAGCTCATGAAGAAAAAAGAGAGAATAACGCACATAGAACCGATAAGTAAGAATGAATAGAATGATCACCTCACATTCCCTCACTACTGCATAAACTTGGTTCCTACAGCCCCAATGGATACCTTGGGTGAGACTTCACTTGCATGCAGGTGATGCCGAAAGGGTCGGGGTCTGAAGGGTTTTTTTGGTCAAGATAACTCAAACCTAGGGTCTTACAACTGCGCACAGTGCCAACAAGGAGTTGGTGGAGCTTCATGGTAATGTGACTCACAAGGATATAGATAAAAATAAATGGAAGTCTCGTCTCATGACTCAGACACATGCTTCTAACAAGGATATGGATACTCTCAATGTGGAGTCTAGAAGGAATATATTGGAGTTATGCAATTTGGAACAAGAGACTTGGTCAATGATAGTCATCCCACACGGGAAATTTATGGAATAAGATGCCTCAATATTAGTCGTATAGGACTTGTTTCTCATGGTAACTAAATTGATCAAAACGTCGCCACAAAATCATTTGAGAGAAATTAGTACCCCCCATGAATATTTTGTTGCTTCTAAGGACAAACCTAGCTCAAAAACTCAAGTGGACTTGATTGCAAGCTCATGCTTCAAGATTTAATTTTATATTTTTTGGTGTTTAAGTGCATATTTCTAATACATAGTGCCTAAAACTCTAGGGGAGGGACACCAGTAGTGGTTCATTCTTCTTTGTTGGCTCGAATTGGCCACATGGATGAGCCTATTTGGCATACAACAACATCCATGTGGATTCTCCTATGTGTTAGGGTGGTTCACAATGTAAATGTGCATATCATTGTGCTTTTCCTCTCAATCATTTTTCCCATCTACCAACCTTACTTTGTCACCTATGTTAATTTTTGTGTGCTTGAAAGAGGAGCGGTCTCTCCCCCCCAAGATGGAGAGATTTTTCCCCAGTGATGGTGCACCATTATGCAGTTCATGGTTTGGTTCTTTGTTTTTCATTGTGCATTGGCCCAACATTCTATGAGATCTGTTTTTGGCCTTGGATTTTTTGTTCCTTGAAGAATACAGTTGAAAATTTTGTGGTCTTGTGTATTGGTTTTTTTGTTTTGAGTTTTTTTGAGTTCATTACGTCGTTCCAGGGGTTCGATGGATCATGTCATTTCTATGTATGTGAGGGGTTGTTGACCAGGAAAAGAAGCAACAGACTCTAGTACTGGAGCACCTAATTTGTAGGGAAATGTAAGCTCATTGTTTATTTTTTTCTCCTGTTGTTCATTTGTTGTTGATTGAAATCATTTTTTCCTAGTTGAAGGTACATAATAGTCTAGATTTGTGGTGTTTTACAAGGATTCAAGGCAAGTCTGTTGTTCAATATTTTCTTTCGATGTCCATCTGTTACTTGTTAAAATCATTGTTTTCCTATTGAAGGTGCATAATAGTGGCTTTGTGGTGCTTTACAAGCAAAGGTAAGCCTATTGTTGTATTTTTGTTGGTTGAATATTGTTATGCATGTTGAAGTTTCCAAAGTATACTATAATTCATATTTGGTGGCATTTGTGGTAGGTCCTTATGGTTTTTGTTGTGGAGATGCAAATTATGGAATTGAGCTTAAGAATTTTCCTTCTAAAAACTTATGTGGTAGGATTTCACTCCTACCATCCTATGAACCTCTAGTGTGTTTTTCAACACATCCAATTCTTCGAGGAAATATGATTGCTAGTAAGTCATTGTTATTTTTGGGTACTTTTTTGTAATTAATGTCTTTAATTGTTTGTAAATGATGTGTGTTTATGTGTTGTGAGTTTATCTACTTGACCTTTAATATGGCTAATTGGCCATGTTAATTTTCTACTTGACCTTGTGGATTTGTAAATGATGTGGGTTACTTGTGGGTTTAGTTGCTTGACATATGATATGGATAATTTGACCTATGGTTTGCTTTACATGTGGTTTTATGGGTTTTCTTGGATGTTGGAAATGGGTAATTCAACCTCTCGGTAGCTCCGATAGCTTGGGTAATTTAAATTTGATCTCTTAGTAGCTCCAATATCTTGGGTAATTTTACCTATGAGTAGTTGCAACTAGCCACTGATATGGTAATTTGACCTGTGTATTTATGGGTTGGATTGCATGTGGGTTTATAGCTTTGATATCATACTATTAAAGAAAATCCATATGACCCTAAGCATATGCAATATTGAATAAATTCAAGTCTTTCATATGGGTAATAGCTTGGTATATGTTTGTAATAGCTTGGATATTGTTTGTAATTAGACACATGGGTTTAATTTTCTTTCATGTGGGTTTATGGGTTTTATTGAAAGCTTCCATTTGACCTTTGATATGTGTAATTTGGCCTGTGATTTTATGGGTTGGATTACATTTGGGTTTATGGCTTTGTTAGAACACTGGTAAAAAAACTCCCTATGATCGTTAAACATCTGCAATCTTGAAGAAATTCAATTCTTTGATATGTTTGTAATATCTTGGTATATATTTGTAATTAGACCTATGGGTTGGATTTGCTTGCATGTGAATTTATAGGTTTGATTTCATCCTACCAATTGACCTATGATATGTGTAATTCAACTTATGGGTTTATGGGTTGAATTGCATGTGGGTTTAAGGATTTCCTAGCATTCTCGTAAAAAAATTCCCTATGACCCTAAGCATCTACATTCTTCAATAAATTCAGGCCTCTGATATGTTTGTAATAGCTTGGTATATATTTTAATGATGAGGTATATGTTTGTGTAAGTCTGACCTCCCTATTCAAATGGATTTAAAAGTCAACAACACATTTTGGAATCTAGAATCTAGTTCTTATATTGAAAAGAGATTTCACTTATCCATTATAATTTAACCAGGGGAAAGTTGAGATTATTTGGATTATGCAAAAGTTGAGATTAATCATGTGAGAAACTAGAATAGGACCATTCTCCCTTTCAATACCTACAATTTGAAATCTAGTGCTTATAGTGAAAACATATTTCACTTCTCCCTATACTGAAAACAAATTTCCCTTTAATTCATTTTATGCTTTAAATACCAGATTAGGCCATGCGTTAGAAGCAACTAGATTCTACAAATATATTGTATGTATTGTGATCTCTCACAAGCCCTCTTACATTAGTTATAATGGTCATTGTAATATGGGAATGATAAATGTTATAGTTGGGTTAGCAAAGTGATATTGTGATAATTCTATTATCTTTCCTTAATTTTACAATTACAAGGGATTGTTGACCTCTTTTATTAGCCAACAATCATAACCCTTTAGCAACATGTTCTGTGTAATTATGTTATATGCATTTAGCAGTTTCTTGTGTATGTAATTATGCATTACGTAACTGGGATAATGTCTATAAATTATGCATTGAGTAATTTGTTATGTAATTATGTTACTTGGTATAATTATGATAAGTTGTAAGTGTTTGGTATGTATATGCTATTTGGATTTCAATTAGAATTTTTTTAATGGAGTTTTACTCATAATAGTTTTGTATGCGATATAGAAAAATAGACAATATTTGGTATTAACATTATCCAAATACATTGCCTCAAATTGAAGAGGAAAGTAGGACGTAAGATTTAATTATGAAATGCCCTTATAAATTGGTCCCGAATACATAATAAGAAATAATTTAACTTGCATCCAAGGAAAACTAGAGGGACACCAAAAAAAACATTATGTAACAAAATCCATATTGCATGTGGCCAGGATAAACAAAAAACATCTTCATGCTCGAGGAGGATGAGTATATTCATTGCCAATTTTGTTGAGTTTCCTGTGTTTGCTTGATCCAAGTGGGTTGAGATGCCTTCATTTGTTTAATGTTATTTTTCTACTTGCATCCATGAAGGAATAGGGAAACAATATTTTTGACTTGTGCTCAATAACCTTGAAGGAATTGGAGGTGTTGAAAAATAACAAATTGGATTGGCCCCTGGACTAATATTAAGATAGGGGGAAGTGTTGAAATAACACAATAGTGGGGATATGAATGTCTATTGGGTCTTGGAAGAATCATGTATTCTCTACAATTTGATCAAGTAAACTAGAGAACATTCTCCCATGTTAAATGCCATTTGTAATCTTGTCAAGCTCCTCCCTCCTCTCATGGTTATTTTGAATTTTCTACAACGCCTTTTGTTATTATTTTTCATGCCTTGCCAAAAACAAATTATGGTATTTTTCTTTCCTTTCCCTTTCTCTTTGAAGCCTTTCCTGGTTTCATTGTTTTGTTGTAACAATCGTTGTTTCCCTCTTATTGATGACAAGTTCCTCCTTCTTTTGTTTCAATTCCAAAATCTTATTTTTATTTTTCTCTATCTCAACCATGAGTTTGATGTAATCCTCTGAAGTAAGTAACTATGAACTCCTACTTAATCACAAAAAATATTATGTTTTTCTTCTTGTTTTATTTGCCACTCTCTTCACTGGAAGCTTTAGGAAATGTTTGTGTACTAGTTGAGTGCTTGGTTGAATATGAGGATCATTTGAGAGATGTGATTCTTCGTCATTGGCTTCTTGATATAGTTATTCATTTCCATCATCCACATAATAATGGACAATTTCATTGTTTTTCGAATGTGTTAGCAACAAAGGCATGTTAAGGATTTCTTCATTGGTGCTAGTAATAATATTTCTAATCATATTCAACGTGTCGTCTATGTGTTGAAGATTGTATAGCTTTGTGAGGAATTATCACAAGAGGCCAAGGTGTCAGGCATGTGGGAATCTTCGTTGGCACTAGAATAGCCTTTCGTTTTAGTGAAATCGTCCTTGGAATGAGGCTAGGGTCTCATGGGAAAGTTGATGGGCCTTGTGGGCTTGTGTTGGGGTTTCACACCCACAAAGAGGAATAAAATATTCTAATTAATTGTTGAGTTTAGAATGGGTTCCTAAAATCATTCATAAGACTCCTATATAAGGAGAGGGGAGATTGTGACAAATCATATAGTGACATTGTGTCATAATGGAGTTGGCATAAGTGAGTTTGCACTTGTGTCAAGGAGCTTGGTTATTTCAACACGGGAATTTATGCAACCTTGGAAAATATGGCCTAGGGCTAAGGATTCTATATTTTTTTTCTGGACATGGAAAGCACACCATATGTGTGGAAGAGAGAGACAATCATAGAAGGGAAGAATCCATTTGGGTGGTGCATACCATACAAAAAACTTCCATACGATATTTCAATACATGTTTGTGGGTCTCAGTGGGGACAATCACATATGTACATGAGTTCTAGTGGAGACAGTCGTGTATGTACATGGGTTGTAGTGGATACAGTCACGTACATCCATACAAGTTCTTTTGGTCAGTTTGGCAGGTCCATACAAGATGAAATCAATAGGTCATACAAGTGGTCTACAATAGATTTGTAAGTTGGGATTTGTCCTGGGAATTTTGTTGATTTTGTGGTTGTAGAGAGGACTAGTTTTGTCCTCATATTTGGTGATTTTTGTGATAGTTGAGAGGGTTGGTTTTGTCCTTAGAATTTATAAATTTAACAGAGTTACAAAAAATACATTTTTTTTTCTGACACATGTTGATGATTCATCTTTGATCTTGTTGTTTCCTTTGCTATATTTTTAGTCAATAATTTCAGTGTAAAATTGTTCGGTGATAACAACTAGGGTTTACTGTTAGATCACTAGGAAACAATTTTCAGATCTGAAATTAGTAACGTAGAGTTGCATGTGAAAATTGAAATGGTATCAAATCTTGGTATCTAAAGAGAAGGGGATCATATTGAGACACATAATTTAGCTACAACAGTGGAATATTGTTGTTCTTGTTATGGGCAGGCCACCATGGTGAATACATTGAATATTGAGGACATGTTGGAAGGGGAAACTAACTTACAGGCTTGGAAGGCTAGGGTTCTCCTTATATTGGAATAAAATTACCTCAAGGAGTATGTTGAGAGTGTGGTTGCAAGTCCCACTAATGTGTAGGAATTGACATCTCACAAAAAGAAGGAAGAGAAGGCTTGATCTAATATTTTTGTGAGATATTGCTCTACAAAAATCCTATAATGAGGACCTTTTACTTACGCTTAATAACATGTGAACATGAGAAAATAATAATTAAGCATTACATATGAACATGATCAAAATTATCATAATTAGGTGCATATGTGTAATTGAATCTCTACTTAATCAAGCAATAATGCAAACAAAAATCACACATATAATTTGACACCCATGTGTTAACAGAATTCACTAGAATCTTCTAGCTACGTCTTTGGATCCACTTGGAATACAAATCACTTTATTTTCCTTCCCTTATCCATGGCTAAAACCTTCTCACAAAATGTGGTACATGCTATTTACAACGCTAAAACCCAGAGCAACCTTCTCTTACACAAAGAACTTAAGGATCTCACATAAGTGAAATTTCTTTAGACACCAGAAGGAATACATTCCTCTCCATGCATAACTCTCTCAAAGGGGCCTAAAGGGGCCTCCTTCACAATGCTTACATAAGGAATCTATATAGTTTCCCTCTCTCCATAATTCAAGGATACAAGATCCACAATTTTAGGATCTAATAAAAACTCAAAGACAAAATGAGAAATCATCTCAAGCAACCTTAACTTCCCCTTGAGACTAGGAAACCACTTGTGATAAAATGAGGAAGAATCCAAAACCAACTCATGAGTCTCCCTACTTCCTATTAAAAGTAGGAAACTAATTTGTGAGGTGGATTCTCACACAAAACTAATTTCCCCTTGAAACTAGAAAACTAATTTATGAGTTGGATTCCCTCACTTAATTTTAATTTCCTTTTTACAAATTAAATGAAAAATACATGAGCACATTATGCTAAACAATATTAATCATTTTTACAATATAAATCATTAAAAATTCATTTTAAACTTTGTCGCCTATCATCAATCATAATTTTAATGATCTTCTCCATGGTGCAGAAAGTAATGAATTCTTGTGTGGAGATCCTCCTGGATCATACCTCCCCACAAAAAGAACTTTTGGTCCTCCAAAAGTATAGGGAGAAACTGTGACTTGAATTTCCGCAACCAGCTTCTAGGAAGAGTATTATACTCCATGATGCACTTCCCCACTGCTCGATCTACATAAAAAAATGTCTATGATAGGTCACACCCTTCTTCCCCTTCACCTTTGTACCTCAGAATGAGGATGTTAATGTCGACACTTGCAACAATGAAAATATGTAGTTGATTCCTTGATCTACATAACAAATGTCTCTGACAGGTCGCACCCTTCTTTTCCTTCACATTTGTACTTCAGAATGAGGATGTCAATGCCAACATTTGCATCAATGCAAATATGTAGTTGATTCATGGATATGCATAAAACAATGTCTCTGAAAGGAAACACCCTTCTTCTCCTTCACCTTTGTACTTTGAAATGAGGATGTCGATGCCAACACTTGCTTCAATGCAAATCTGTAGTTGACAATACATGGACTACAACTTTTCAAATCAGTACCATACTTTCCAAGAGTTTATAAAACACTCATGGACAAGTTTACAATGATTATCAAGACATGCCTAGGAAAAACAATACCTCTCACTCAACAGTGGCTACAAGACCCATTACAATGTTGCCAACAAGGCTTAACAAGGTTTAGGAATATAACAAAATGCCTCTCACTCTCATCATCACTTTCAATAGTGGCTAACTACAACCTTTTACATCATTAACATTAAGGCGAATACAACCAAATGCGAACTAGTGGAAAATCTATGGTTTTTAAACCCCCCATTACAAACATGTGCAACATAATAAATAAGGCAAATGCCATCACCATCACACTCATCTCGCAATTCTTATACTTTTGGTTGTAAACATGACTACTTTCTATTAAAGTGTCAAAATGGCCTCTTACCACACCGTCTCAGTTTATGTGTAAGGCTCAAACAATGAATTTCCTACAATAATTCAAATCTTTTTTCCTTGCTGCAACACTCAAAGATCACAAGAATCTGAAAAATACATCCACTCTCTTGCAATTTCCAAAAAGAGGAAAAAACCATAAATGCATGAAACTTAAATTGGTTTTCATGCCAAGGAACTCAATCAACTGCTCAAATCAAAGCATACACAACACCATTAGGTCAGTCTCATCATTTTTCAACTTTTGATTGTAAACTTGACCCTGTACTGAAAGTTGCAACTCTGCCTCGAAAAACATGCCAAGAAGACATGGGCTTGGCCATAGCCTTCAATTTTCACTGCTCAAATCGAAATTTTGACTACACCACTGGATTTGTGGTGAGAAATCGTGCAAAAATGACTATAATTTCGTGAAATTCTGTCACCGTCACTTCCATACCTCTCTTGGGATCTCTGACTCATTTTTCGTGCCCTACAGGTTGTACAACTTGCAAAATATCGAAATTCATGTCAGCAGTGGCCCACATGTGCACCTCCCCCCATGAATGGCAAAATAATGTCTTAAGTAATTATTTTTGGTGGAGGCTACAAAGCACCAAATTTGGTGTATTGGTAGGCCATTGGGTTATGTGGAGGAGGTCTCGGGGTTAAACCCATGGGCCTCCCCTTTTTAACATATAGTTACAACATATATTTTTTTAAATATAGTTTAAATCTATATTTATACCAATATCCCACCACATTTAATGTTCCGGTCGATTTGTTGGTCACCGGTTGGTCTGGTTCCGACATTGGTTGATCTAGTTCCAACGTCGGTCGATCCAGTTCTGACATTGGTTGGTCCAGTGGTAGGGTGACTTGGTTGGTGGATAGCGGAGCCTCTTGCCATATGACAGGTGCACTAGAGTTATTTGACACTTTCACAAAGACTGGATCATACTTGTGTGTGGAGCTTGGTACGAGAGCCAAGCATGCGGTACGAGGATCTAGTACAATATCATTCTGATTGGAGTCAGGTGAGGTGGTGAGGGTGTCAAATGTGTTATGGGTGCCAAAAATTAGGATGAGTGTTCTCTTAGTCTCAAAGATTGATATGAAGGGATACCACATATTATTTCAAGTTGGACATGTGTTGTTTGTGCCCATACAATCTATCTTCAAATTAGCAGTGCTTCTTGGAGTTAAAGAGGGAAATCTATATAGGTTGAGGGGACAACCTCACTAGTGGTAGAGCTTCAGAGGGAGTAGGTATATCCACCAGTGGTATAGGCTCACAGTGAGCTAGATTTTAGAGGGGGTCAGCCCTAAGGATCGAGTGGGGAGGACTAGCCTCCCAGAACTATTGATAGGAATTTGGACTTCATGGGGAGTTAACATGCTTAGAGGGAGTATCCTCATCTAGAGGGAGTCTACCTTCAGGGGCAGGTGTAAGAGAGGAATATTCCAGGTAGGTGTCATGGGTTGAGGAGGCTATACAAGAGGCTTTGAAGCATGAGGCTTCTAAGAGAAGTGTATCTTCCATGAAGGGCCCATTTTTTGAAGCAGGATTTTCCTTAGTGATTGAGGGGGAAGCCAATTAGTATTGGACAACAATATTTTATTTAGTGATGAAGGATGTAGCAAGTCAAGAGGATTGAAGAGAAGTATTTTTTTTCGGTGGAAGAGAGAGCACCTAGTCAGGAGGATTGAGGTGCATATGTGGTAGTAGACCCAACATGGGAGACAAAGATACTTCCTGGTGATGGAGGATGGTTGTATAGAGGACTAGTTTTGTCCTCAGATTTGGCTATTTTTGTGACATTTGAGAGGGTTGGTTTTGTCCTCAGAATTTCAGAATTTGATAGAGTTACAAAACATACATTTTGTGTCTCATATGTGTTGATGATTCATATGTAATATTGTTGTTTCCACTTCTATATTTTTTGTCAATAATTTCAGTGTAAAATTGTTCAATGATAACAACTAGGGTTTACTGTTAGATCACTAGGAAAATCTATGTGACTAATTTCAGATTGAAAAATTGCACTGAACAATTTTACACTGAAATTATTGACTAAAAATATAGCAGCGTAAACAACAAGATCATAAATGAATCATCAAAAAATATGAGACACAAATTTATGTTTTGTAACTATGTCAAATTTAGAAATTCTATGGACAAAACAAACCCTCTCAACTGTCACAAAAATCACCAAATATGAGGACTGTTATCGCTCAGTTTGTATTTGAGGTTACAAGGATATAGGATAAAATTCAAACTGGCGTAACAGGGAGCTACCCCACCCAATGTCACCACAATGGGGAGGTCCTTTCTATTTAGGTTGGCTAAGCCCAAGGGATACATCCCTGGAAATCTGGGGTTTTGAAAGGAAAAGGCTCAAAGGATTAAGGCTAGTTTCCCCTTCACGGATTACCGCCAAGAGGATAGTCAAATGAAGAAAAAACCACAGAAGAGGCACCTACTTGTGAGACAAGACAACAATGACACTAGTACATGCAATAGTGGTTAATAATTCATTAATCAATGACTATCACTATTTAATGTACATGAGCATAAACAACAGTAAATATTGACGAAGTCAATGTTTGCAATAATGACAATGGCATATAATCTTACTTTGTCAATAAACACTAGAACATAATGGCATCTAATGAAAATAATCAATCCTTAAATTAATCAATGCATTAAATATCATTAATTGCTCATATACAAGAAGTTGTTGCGCCAGGTATGCTAGAGATGACATCAGCTTCTTCTAGGGTTAGTATGATAGACAAGAAGGTCAACGTTTTGCAATTTAGCCAATGAAAATCACTAATATATCAATGTCTATCACTGGATGACCAAGCCACAATATTTTCTATCAACTAAGAGCTTAATAAAGGCATGACGTCATCATTTTCTTCTATGTTAGAAGACGTTAGCGTTAGTTAGGGTTTCAAATTTGAGAGTTTTGAAAGGTTGTTTTTGCACAACACACCCAACGTTGGAGAGAAAAACCAGTGCCTTAGGGTATTATGGAGACAAAAGTAATGGCAAGATCTCAAGAGGATCAAAATCTAAAGACTAGAGAGTTAGGTTCTATGGTGCTGTAATGGCAGGGCCCTAGAATCAAAACCCTAAGGGAAGGAGGCTCATTCTACTGTTGCTTAAGCAAGGCCTCATGCTCCTTCCTCTTTCTTTAAATATTCTTGGCAAAACGGCTAGCTTTAAAACACAAGTCTAAGGGACAAAAGTGTTGCGGGAGCAAGGCTCTTCAAACCCTAGAAAGTTAAAACCCTAGGTGTAGAATCAACTACGCCTAGGACGTCTCCTCTCTTCAACTTATATTCAAATGCTAACTCAGAAAAAGGATGATTAGTGTAGCAACGACTAGGCTATATCTTCCTTAATCAATGGCTAAACAATTTTATCTAGCATGGAGACATATAGAAAGGACCTACTTGTGTGCTTGCTACCTAGGGTTTCAAGATTAAGCAATATAATAGCAATGTAATAGAAAATGTAAGAGATTAAACCTACAACCATTCATTCAAGAAGTTTTGCATGAAAAATACACTTACAAA
>ML809675.1:0-26098 GCA_009831015.1 Picea engelmannii | reverse complement strand
TTTGGGTTTCCACGTAAAACACTGGTGTACTGTGTATGTGTATGATTGTTCATTTGTTCATTGCTTATTTACTCTGCAGTTATTGGATAATAATGCTTCATTGATATAACACTTGGATTATATGGTTAAAAGGGACTAAATTTATCTATTACTGATTCACCCCTCCCTCTCAGTAATCCAACAGATTCCCACATGCCCGACACCTTGGCCTCTTGTGGGAATTCCTCCTGAAGCGACAAAATGTTCAACATTGTGAACCACTTAGGTTGGGGTACTTGGCTTAGAGATGTCATTTTCTCATTAGGTCCACTCATTGCTTGTCAACCTTCAATCATATTCAATTCAACAATGTCATTTTGAATTTGTTTTATAGGGTCTGTATGAGGTTCATGTGTTGCAACAAATTCTACATTATCTTTCTCTACTTCATCATCATATTTAGTAGCATTAACATGGTCAACATCATAACCTAATGGCTGGAAATGTTCTTGAGAGAGGCTCAACATGTTCACTACAACATTTGCATATTCCCATGCACCCAAAAATATTGGTTATGACCCATATAATTAACAAGAGCATCATAATTCAGTGGCCAAACTCTAGTTCACCTAAATCCAACCTTGATATTTAAGGGTGTAAGAGCCTTTTTTAAATCTCTACTAGCAAGTTCTACTAATTCAAACCTCTACCTCTATCATTGGTTTCTTTTCCATCCAACTCTCTCTCTCTCTCTCTCTCTCTCTCTCTCTCTCTCTCTCTCTCTCTCTCTCTCTCTCTCTCTCTCTACACTAAAATAACCCTTAAAAGGCCTAAACATGCTCACATCAAAGGGTTGCAACCTATGAATGCAACAAAATGATAAAAAAAATTCACAAACAATTATTTAGTCATCCATGCATTGGGATGTGAATCCATGTATGCTCTTGGCTCATAACTTTTGATATAGTTCTTCGGTTCAACCTTTCCATTAAACAAATAAAACCCAAGTATTGATTGCATTTATACAACACAAAATAACTATCCACCCCCTGCTCTTGGGAAAAATTTATGGCACATTCCTTCTCCCTTTCTTGGTAATTACTCGCATGTCTCAAATAATTCCATCTTGAAAATTAGTCTTGTCACAATTCCATATACATTTTGGAATATAGGAATGTTTCTCATAGGCACTGGACAGGGTGCCATAGAATTTGGTCACAACTGTAGGGCATAAATTAAAAACCTATCTCTATCCAGGCCCTTTATTATTCGTAGTACAAGCTCTGGATGTATTTTCTTGAACCCTTCTCACAATGATTTCCCATGAAATCCATCTCTAAATGGATTAAGATTCCACTGACATATTTCAACAATATTGGACTTTAGTTGTATTGTAATGTCCCTCTGTTATGACAACAAGTGATGTACAAAGTAGGTAAATAATTTATTTATTTATTGAAACAACAAATGCCACGACAAGTGACATACGTCACCACATAGATTAAAACTCCATAATACATATTATCACAATCAACTGTAAACAAAATTATATTATTTAATCAACTCATCACATAGAGATAACATAAGGAAACTACCCGCCCAACCTATCCTGCATGGTTAGGACCTCCAAGACATATAAGAAACGCTCAAGTCTAGGATTCATCCGATTGATTTTGACCACTTAAGGTCTCATGACTGGTGACTGTTCTGAGGAACAAGGAGGTATCTAAATCTCATAGCCCAACATAAACCACAATCCAAACTAGATCATCAATCTAACCTAATCATCAATTATTCATGGCGCAACAAGATATTCTACTATACTTATCATTTTTCAAGAAACAATGAGTGTAAATGAGTAAAAGGATATTTCCTAAAGATTAATAAATCAAGAGTGTAAATACAATCTTAATCTCATGTAGCTTAACTATACATCTCATTTTTAAGGAATATCTTCTAGGAGCATGTAAGGAAGAGCTAAAATTTCATAATCATCAAGGGAATCCATAAGAAGATCAATCTTCTTAAGCAATACCTTAAATTAATATCACTTTTACACTATGTATCCATGTTATGAAACTAATAAAAAACAATTATATTAGTTATTAATAAGAAGCCAACTGCTAGCATATCCCTCCTTAAAGAACTAAGAAGGACAATCCTAACAAACGATATGGAAGGATTCCAAGCTACATCAATATGGAAGGATTCCAAGCTACATTAATATCTAGAGAAGGAATCATAAAACGATCAACCCATAATTGAATAAATGAATTACATGTTAACTTACACTTCTAGGGATAAGGAATTAAAGGATCAAGTCTTATTAAATAGTCATAAGAGAACTCAAGGCTGACATATAATTCTATTTAAGAATTAAAGAATGACCTAACACTAAAAACAAGGACCCAATGTCCACTTACAATCCATTGAAGATATTAAGGAACCCAATCTTATTTAATTCATATATATAAGGACTCAAGCTAACCCTAAAATCCATATAATACCATAATAGGTCACATCATGATACGATCTATGTAATAAATTCCATCATCATCACCATTCCAAGAATTAGGAGATAGATAGATCATGCATGGGCTAATATTACATATTCCGATATAAGAATTTTTTTTTTAAAGGAAGATCAAGTCTTGCTTGGTTGTTCGGCGACCCTTCAACAGGCTCAGTGGATCGAGATTTAGAGACAACAAATCCCAAAAATTCAAGTTGAAATTTTGAGAGGAAGAAAAAAATGGATTCCTGGATTGTTAACGCTCAACAACGATCTCTAGGTTTATTTTAAATTCGGTTCAGAGATTAGAGGGAACAACAATCCCAAAATTCAAGTATAAAAAGATTCGAGAGGAAGAAAAATAGTTGTTGGATTGTCAATGACACCAAGATATACCCATCAAATTTTCGTTGGGGCGGTTGGTTACCAAGACAGTTAAGTTTTTCTTTTTTCTTGGATACCCATACCCCAGGCAACAATAAATAGAAATAAAATCCAGAATGTAGACTCTATCTCAATATTGCAACGACCATCAATTAGTAGCGTTCTTAAATTAAGTTTATAGATTGGTCATTAACCCTACAACAACTCGTCGGTTTCATTCCTCACTTTGCATGCTGAGTACATAATCAATTACAACTATCACATAAACTCTAGAAATTTGAAGGATATCCCAACTAGTTGAGAACCCAAGGGGTCAAGGGTTGGGTAAAGCAAAAGAATGAAAAGGCAGCTGATGAGATTCCAGTACTCGGATTCATGACAGTGATATCAAAATTTCATCATCTAAACTACACAAAACCCAACAAGGATCATGACTATTCAACAATCAAACTTTCAATCATAGTTTATGGAGAAATTCAAAACTCATTACAAACAAATACTATTACAATTATAATTCTCAATAAGAATACCGTAACCATCGATGAATAATCAAAGATGTTCTTCCGCGATGACGCTCCTTTCGACCTCCTGCTTGCTAACCATAGAGACTTCATCGATACCTCCCAGCCAACACCAGGGGTACTCGTCTTCCCCCTTATTTCCCCGAGCCGCAAAGGAGCCACACACACAAAACCATAAATACTCTAGCTCCAAGATTTCCTCGCAAGGTAAAGTCACCACTCTATCTCAAGTTGGGTATCTCAACTATCACAAGTAAAACCAGTCAAAAATAATTTGGCAGCATAACTTTACCAATAACCAATGTCATCCATTTACCATCTAGAAAATTTTCTTTATAGGAAATTCCTTACTGATACCTCCCCATATGCAAGATTAATTTGTTTTTTGATTAAATAAATTAAAATTATCCCCCTCTTACACTTGTCACCCTCTCCCCAAGTTGCACAATTAATTATATATTATATTTTAATTCAAAGTCAATTTACCTCACATTTCCTAAATCGCTCCTAGTTGTCTCTTTATTCCCCAGATTCTTATTTAATGACTGTCGCCTTACTAAATCTGAGTTAGACTTAATATATGAGTCTTCTTCTAGTTAGACTAGTGGTAGAAAGACTCTAGATACCGTTCTATGCATACACATATTCTCTCATGCTTTATTCCTTTCTTATATTAATATCCAATTTGGTATTTTCTTGCACACATGTGTATTATATTAATTCTTTAGATTTATTTCATTTTTCTTAATTCTTAAATCGATTTACCTTTTTCATTTTTAATTTAGTTTAGCCTCCTTACAAAAACTTATACTTAGGCTTAATGTTTTTTTTAATAGGATTAGACTCTTATTGGGATTTATAATTAACAAATAACTCATTAATTATTCATATCTAACAAGGTCTAAAGATTTTCATGGTTTACAATTATTCTTTCAAGGTTTTCTAGGCCACCTAAATTTATTGACTCAAGTTTTATTTACGCAGCGTGCCCTTTAAGATGCACTCTGTTCTCCAAGGGTGCCACTTGCCTTTAACTGGTTTTGGTAGTTTTCCAACCCTTGGAGACAACACTCCATTCAGGTGACCTGGTGAGAGACTAAGGGCTTCTAAGGAATAAGGACTCCGCCTTATTGCGCGCCCCTTAGAATCTTCATGAGCAATTGTCTCAGTCCGCCCTCACAAAATCATGGACCTCTTGAACTAGGTAATCGTTAACCTACAATTCGAGCCACGACGGGAGTGCTAGTAGGCTGTGACAGAGGTGTTGCCACACCTCTCCCTCAATATCTGGTTTTTTTGCATGACCCTTTTACTCCTTATGTGAGACATATTAGCAAGCATCGTCAACCTGCATCCATTGACAAAACATTGTCACTGATCCATATACATAACCATACTAAATCAATCATAAGACACATATGCGTAAAATGAAATACTCAAACAAAACACAATCCACTCCTTGAATCAATCCGAAGCCCAAGGAGGTCCTTTGATGCCATAAACATCCACAATATAGCACATGTCCTGCACACTCATGTAAACTCATCAATAACATCTGTCAATACATATATATTTCAAATGACAATAAATCACAACCCATCAACTTCATCATAAAAATCCATAATCGAACAAATAACCATGTACTATAACCCGATCACTTGCACGCAAGTGTCCTCCAAGAATAATTCGATAACATGTGCTCCCAAGAGTGGGATGTTCCATGTATCAAATCCATCCCATGGCTCAATTCAACCATCTCCTTACACTAGATAACTACTTCTTCCTCCTTTTTTTCAGTTAACAATATAAGATGCCCTTTTCTTTTTGTGTGTGAAATCATTAAGCCAATAATTCAATGATGTTTGTGCAATTCCATGTTTTTCTATAGAATCTCTCACTGAATATCCATTGAATTCATTATCATCAATTTCCTTTATCATATCCTATTTTATCGAGCCTCTGATAGCACTAATATTCTTGGTTGAACTTGCACCTTGCACTGTGGTTGATGGTGGAGCACCACCTTCAACACATGCCTCATAATGTTCTTCAACATTTGCATGTAAATTCTCTTCAACAACACCCTAGTTTATCTCCTCATCTAACGCAGAGTGTTGTAGTTGGACACCCCTGGTAACTACTCTTCTTTCCCTCCTTATATGAGAAATATAATTCATGCTTTCCATCATTGCAGAAACCTATAAAATAAGAATACCAACATATTAAAAATATAAACATAGCAATATAAACATAGTAGAAACATGAAAATAACAATAGAAAAAAGAGAACTTAGTTTATGACATAGTATCAATACATGAATTGAATATACTTTGTGAGGGAGTGTTGACAATGATTTGTTGAGAAATTTTGAATTGTGAAATAAAGAAATGGGGCTTCCACAGATGATATATGTTGATTTAAAATGTTAGGCCTATAAGGTTTTATTGGTGAATGGCCATTGGTATTATGAACCAAATTCCCCAAGTAACATAAAAATAGAGAGAAGAAGTAACTCCAGACCTTTAGAATGATAAAGATTCAATTAATGAGAAGCCACTTCGAGGGGGAAACCTCTCTTTACAATATAACTCATGCACAAGACAAGATACATGTATAAATAAATCTCATTTATTATAAATATGAGATTAAGTGAGCATGATGTAACCTACCACTAGGTCGGCCTAACCATAACTAATATACTAATAATGAATGAGGGTTAGGGCCTTAACAAAGGCCCCTTCTCTAAAAAATATGTGTCCTCAAAGCTTGCAATTGAGAGTGTTTCTTTATGAATTCTTGTTTTCCCATGTAGCTTCTTCTAGAGGCATGTTAAACCACTTTATTGGGTATTCATAATGGTTCTATTCTGAAGAAAAAGAGAAAATCAATCTATAACCTTTTTTGGTTCAAGAATTAACTTCCCTTCTTCATCTAATTCTATAAGTTTTTTCTACACTATCATAGTTTGTCCTAGAAACCTTTTTAGGCAAGATACTTGAAAAACCTTATGAATGTAAGAAGAAAAATATAACCCACAAGCCACATCTCCAATCTTGCAAAGAATCTTGTAGGGTCCACAAAATTTTGGAACCAGTTTATGATTCTTCTTTTGTTTGAGAGTAAATTGCTTATAAGGTTGTAGTCTCAAAATACCCAATCACCCTCCTCAAATTGTCTCACTTCAATGTTGATCTACTTTCTTCTTCATTATGTTTTGGTCCATTTGAAGTTTTCTTTAATAATTTACAAAGTTTCTTTAGTCTTTTCCATATGCAAGTCTATTGTTTGTGCTTTGGAATGGTCATATAAAAAGGATGTGATATTAGGAGTTGGATATCCATAAAAATATTCAAATAGAGACAACTTAGTAGATATGTGATAGGTAGTATTATACCACCATTATGCTATAGGAAGTCACTTGACACATTGAGATTGTTTGTTTGAAGAACAAAAATGAAGATAACCCTCTAAATATTTATCAATTATTTATGTTTGACCATTTGTTTTTGGATGATTTGTTGAACTCATAGATAGTGTTGTTTCCTTTATCTCCCATAATTATTTCCAAAATTTTCCTATGAATTTTGGATCTTTTTCACTTGGTTTTATTTTAGGAAATCCATTGTAATGTTCCCAAGCAGGTTCGCTAGGAACTTAGGGTTTATTTTATGATTTGTTTGTATTATTGCTTGAGTGTTTTTGCATGTTTTTCTTCTCAAAATTTCACTGGATGTGTTGGGTTGAGTTTAATAGAATATGAATAATGAATATAGCACAACAACACATGGAGATAACAAGATACAAGAAAGATAACACAATAGAATGCTCAAATAACTTTAGATCTAACCTTTATTTAGATAATATGTTGACCTTCATACATGAGATCTACATATGTTGAATAATATAGCAGAGAATAAGAAGTATGAGCTGAATATGCCACCAAGATACAGTGAGATGGAGATGTGAATCCTGCTAGGTCTTCAGTAGAAGAATCCAAGTAAACACAATATCAATTTATTTCCCTTGAAGCCTTGGCACCTCCATATATGGCTGAGATGTGCCCCAATTGGCTGTAGCAACGTAAGAAAGTTGGCCTCCCTCGAGAAAAAGCTCAAACCTTTGGAAAACACTGCCAAACTGTAGATATGGGAATGTAGAATGCATATGAAGAGATCCCTCAGCCAAAATCTCATCTCTAACCCTTCAACTCACTGAATACCCAATGGACAATGTGCCCCTCTTCAGAAATTCGCCCAATAACCACAATAAATAAATATGCAGGAGAAAACCACCTATAATAGTCGAGAAAGGGTGATCTAGGCCTGGAAAACCCTCCTGGAAAGAGATTTTCTTCAGATCTCTCTTCAACTGACCAAATCGAACTATTTCTTATTCAACAATGCACTCTACCTATAGAAAACCTCCAGATATGTGCCTTAACTCTCCAATCCACTGCAGAAATCAACTTGTAGGTGAATAGAATGGTGAGCGTGGAATATTTCACCACCTTCTTGGATCAGTAACAGAGGGATCTTTCACCTCCTTGCTTATCTATAGGGTTTGTTTACTCAAAACCCTCAAAACATAAGCTACATAGCTCAAGAAGCAATAAGATAAAATGACATGAATAATGAGTGAGGCACTCTCCTCTCTCTTTTATTACTCCATATTCTAATTTTCAGTTGAGTTACTTTATTTATTTTTCTAAGGTTATTACTTTATTTTCTCCTCAAGTCAAATAACCCTTTTTCTACTTTATCAAAGTCACTTTAATAATATAAAATTAATTTCCTCAGTGACACTTTAGCACCTCCTAACCCCTTTTACCCATGACACTATAGTATAGAGGGGTGACTAGAATGCTAAGTCCTCTAATTTTATTTTCAAGGAGAGGGGAACATTACAGTCTCCCTTGTTGGAAATTGCTTTCCCACAAGCAATCCTGAACCTGTTTGTTGTAGCACCTGTTCACTTTCCCAAGTGGCATCTTCTATAGGAAAGTTTTTCCACTTGACTAAGTATTCCTTGATGCCCCTATTCCTTAGTTGTTTCTCCCTCACCTCCAGAATATCCTCTAGAATCAAAATCAAATGTCCCTCTTCATCAACGGGAGGTAGTTCTTCATTAGCTACAACATGATACCCCAATTCCCTTTTGAGGCATGATACATGGAAGAAATTGTGGATTTTTCTTCCGTGTGGTAGCTCTGATTCATATACAACTTCCTCAACCTTCCAGTTCACCCTGTAAGTCCCATAGAAACGAGGTTTGAGCTTCTTTGTGCCATTTTTGTTAATGGATGTTTGTCTGTATGTTTGTAGTCTCAAATATACCAAGTCCCCCACCTCAAAAGTGCACTCCACTCTGTTCATGTCTACATATAACTTATGTTGGTTTTTATTCCTCTGCAAATGGTCTTTGATTTCTTTGAGAATGTCTTGACTTTATTGTATCCACTCCTTAGCCATAGGGGCTCTTATATATCCAAACACAATCTCAGCAAAAGTGAGGGGATCATAATTGTATAGGGATTTGAAAGGAGACATACCAATAGACACATGGTGAGTGGTGTTGTAGAAATATTCACCCAGGTATAACCACTTGACTGACGCTTTATTTTGCCCAAATACATAGTTATGTAAGTATCCTTCCACCCACTTTTTTACTATCTAATTTTTTCCATCTATTTGTGGATGGTATCTAGTGTTGGTGGTTAACTTTTTACCCACTAGTCGAAACAACTCCTACCAAAAGATGTTGATAAATATGTTGTCCCTGTTACTCACAATCATTTTGGCTAACCCATGCAATCTGAAGACTTCCTTGAAAAATAGATCTACCACTTGATGGAGATGGAAAAAATGATCAAAATTGGTGAGTCTATCTACTACCACAAATATGCAATCCTTCCCTTGTGTCTTGGGGAGTCCTGTAATAAAATCCATAGATATGCTCTCCCACTTATGCTCTGGAATGGGAAGAGGTTGTAATAGATCTGTTGGGTGAGTGTGCTCATCTTTGTTTTGTTGGCAAATGGTACATTCCTTGATGTGGCATATGACATCTCCCTTGAGACCCTTCCAAGAAAACCTTTTGTTTATCTGTCTGTATTCTTTAAGAAATCCTTGATGCCCTACTAATGAGGATTCATGAAATGCTTGAAGCACCATTTTATTGAACAAAGATTCAAGAACTATATAGATCCTTCCCTTGTAATAGATGATGTCATCTATAATTATGTACATGTCATCCTACAACTGTCCATCCATAAACTCACACACAATCTTATTTTTGGATTACTCCACCAATAAATGAGATTTCCAATCAACTGATATCTCTGACATGGAGTAGGTTGAGGGTCTTATAGACAAGGCATCCACTACAACATTTTTTTTGACCTTGACATATTCTATGTCAAAGTTATATTCATGAATCTTACTCGCCCATTTTTTATGTCTCTCATTAAGGTCCTTCTTCTCAAGAAAGTACTTGAGGCTATTATGATCTGTTCTAACCACAAATTTCACTCCAACCAGATATTTCCTGAATTTGGCCAAGGCGTTCATTATGGATATAATTTCTTTGTCATAAATGGTGTACAACAACTCAGGCCCACTCAACTTGCATATGTCATAGGTAATGGGATTCCTATTCTGCATGAGAGCAACTCCAAGATGAATGGATGAGAAAAATATGGCAAGGATAACACTGGACAAGTGCTCATCACCTTCTTCATTTTGTCAAAGGTTAATCATGCCTCATGAATCCACTTAAATGCACCCTTCCTAGTCAAATCAGTTAGAGGTGTGCATAATGGGAAGAATCCCTTGACAAATTTCCTATAATAATTGTAAATACCAATAAATCCATTGAGCTTTGTGAGTGTTTTGGGAGTGGGCCAATCAATGATTACTTGGATATTTTCTTGGTGAACTTGTACCCCTTTTTCCCCAATAATCTGTTCCAAATAGAGTACCTCGGGCATTCCAATTTCATATTTTGCTTCGTTGGCATATAGTGATTGTTCTCCCATGATGATCAAGATCTCATCCACATGTTTGAGGTGATCCTCCCATGTTCTATTGTAAATCAACAAATCATCAAAGAATAAAAGTAGGAACTTTCTCAGTTGTTTATTGAACACATGGTTCATGCATGATTGGAAGGTAGCTGACGCATTGGTCAAGACAAAATACATGACAAGGAACTCATAATTCCCACAGTGGAATCTGAAGGATGTATTATGTATGTCTTGTTCCCTCATCCTTATTTGATGGTATCCAGAGCACAAATCAATTTTAGTGAAGTATATTGCCCCATGTAGCTCATCCAAAAACTCGTCTATCCTAGGATTGGGATACATGTTTTATGGTTCTCTTATTCAAGGCCTTGTAATCAATGCACATGCACATAGTTCCATCTTTCTTTTTCACCAACACAATTGATGATGCAAAAGGACTTGAACTTGGTCTAATATTCCCCATGGCTAATAATTCTTTAATAGAATTCTCAATCTCATCCTTATTCTTCTTAGGGTGCATGTATGGTGTAGTGATGACCAGTTTGGCCCCTTCTTCCAATTCTATGATGTGCTCAAACCCCCTATCTGGTGGTTGACTTGGAGAAATTGATTCAAATACCATTTTATGCTTGTGAAGGATTCTTTGCATGTATGTAGGATATTTCTTTTTCTTTCCACTACTTGATTCCATAATAAATCACACAACTGCATAGGCCACCTCCTCACACCTAAATATTTCATGCATTTTCTTGGCAGTCACTACTCTAGGCACATATCTTTTCATTCCTTTAAGTATGACACTCTTCCCTTCTTCTGTATTGAAATACATTTCCATTGTTTTGTAGTTGGTGGTAATTGGTCCCAAGGTGCTAAGACACTGCACAACTAATATGATATTAGTGTCTGGAATTTCCACTACAAAGAAATCATGTGTCAAGGTGTATCTGCCCAATTTCAAGCTCATATATGGAATATAGATGTCACAAGACATAGTGCAACCTCCTGCTACCTCAACCAAGAATCCCTAAAATTCTATTGTGGGAATGTGTATCCTTTCTACCATAGTAATATTAATGAAATTGTGAGAATCCCCTCCATCAATTAACATTGTTTCTCGTTGTCCCTACACCACTCCCTTCATCCAAAAAAATTTAAACTTGGGCACTCCACTAATGGAGGAAATAGTAACCTTTTTGAGTCCTGCATCATGATGTGAGGGTACCTAATCACTCTACACATGCAATGATTGTTCTTCCTCCCTATGGCTCATCTGTATGTTATGGATGGATCCATTGTCTTCATTATATGTCTCTTCCTCACTGTCAAAATTCACTTATATATAATGAATCTTCCCTTTTCCCATGCACCTATGAACTAGCTGCCACGATTCTTTGCAAGTGAAGCACAATTGCTTCCTCCTCATATTTCTTCTTTTAGCTTCATCCATCTTTCCCTTTCCCTTGTCAAACTGTTTGGTGTCTCTACCCCTTGTAATGATTGGGGGTCTAGGTGTAAACTTGTTTTTTTTTCTGCTCCCACTAGATATCTGGTGCGCTCAATGGAATCCTTTAAGGTTACATGCTTGAAGGCCTTAACCCATCCATGTACTGGGTCATTCAACCCTTCTATACACATCATTGGTAACTTGGATTCTGGCATGTCAGCGACCATAAATGACACTCTCTGGAACTCCTCAATGAAGGCTTCAATTGACCATGTATGCCTAATCTATGTGAGCTCCCTGAAATGAAGCTTTGTACCCTCCATGTCAAATCTATCCATGAGTCTCTGGGTGAAGTTAAGGTATGAAGTGACATGATCATGACCCAAAGTGGCCATCCCATGAAACCACCAGTCATATGCTTTACCATTCAAGTGTAATGTTGCAAACTTGATGGCCTTCTCCTATTCCATGGGATTCAATTGAAGGAATGCATCCATCTTTTGTACCCAATCCTTGGCTGAAATATGACTGGATCCATCGAAGCGTGGCATCTCCATTCTTCATGTCTTGTTCCCCAACTCATTGTCTCCTCTGTAGTGTCCCTTAGACTTTCGATTCTGCATTAGGTGGCAATATTCTCCCAAGGAAACCTATCTTCGGAAACCTACACTTAGAGAGTTATATGCTCTCTCCAAATCCTCCCATTCTTCCTCAATGCCTCCATACCCAAAGGAATTTTTTTCCCTTGGTCGTGCCTCTAATAAGGTAGGCATATATGGCCTAGGTGTGGTCCTGATAGCTATGTGGGAATGAGAATGTGTTCCTCTAAATGATCTGGGGTCCTTTGCATAATATTTATGCCCAGATTCCTCATCATGACCTATTTTCCCCTGATATCCACTAGCCCCTAGGTTTCCTCCAAAGAGAGGTGGGTCCTTGCCATGTATTTTCTCCATCAAGAATTGAGAGAGTATACCTTTATGCTTGCGTTGTTCATGCATTATGGCTACCATTCTATCCTAGCCTTTCTAAAAATTTGTAAAGGATATCTTTAGTTCTGCATGTCCCATAGAAAAATGATTTTTCATCTCTTCTAGACTACGTTGCATGACAACCTGGTTGTTCTGTAAAGTATCATTCACTATTTGAATCACCCTTTTAGCTAAAAGTGTTTCTTTTGACCCTACATTTTCTATTTCATGTGTTTACCCCATGCTTTCTTCTAGCTCATTTGTCTCTGGAATACCTGATACATGTTGTCCCCCACAACCCCTCCTCCTAGGAATTAGTGTTTTATCACATGATGGTGAAGGAATTCACTTTGATACCATTTTAATGTTCCCAAGTAGATTCACTAGGAACTTAGGGTTTATTTTATGATCAATTTGTATTATTGCTTTAGTGGTTTTGTAGGTTTTGCTTCTCAAAGTTGTGTTGAATGTGTTGGGTTGATTTTAATAACATATGAAGAATGAATATAGAACAACAACACATGAAGATAATAATATACAAGAAAGATAACACAATAAAATGCTCAAATAACTTCAGATCCGACCTTTATTTAGATAATATGTTGACCTTTATACATGATATCTACAGATCTTGAATAATATAATATAGAATAATAAGTATGAGTTGAATATTCCACCAAGATACAATGAGATGGATATGTGAGTCCTCCTAGGTCTTCAGTAGAAACATCCAAGTAAATACAAGATCAATTTCTTTCCCTTGAATCCTTGGCACCTCTAGATCTGGCTGAGATGTGCCCCAACTGGCAGTAGCAACCTAAGAAATTCGGCTTCCCTTAAGAAAACTCTTAAACTCCTAGAAAACATTGCCAAGTTGTCGATCTGGGAATGTAGAATGCATATGAAGATATATCTAAGCCAAAATCTCGGATCTAACCCTTCAACTCACTGAAGACCGAATGGACAATGTGTCCCTCTTCAGAAATTCTCCCAATAACCAAAATAAATAAATATGTAGGAGAAAACCACCAACAATAGTTGAGAAAGGGCGCTCTAGGAATGAAAAACTCTCCTGGAAAGATATTTCCTTCATATCTCCCTTCAACTGACCAAATCAAACTATTTCTCCTTCAACAGTGCGCCCTACCTGTAGAAAACCTCCAAATCTGCACCTTAACTCTCCAATCCACTACAGTAATAAACTTGTAGTTGAATATAATGGTGAGGGTGGAATCATTCACCACATTGACCAATCTTGGATCAAGAACATAGGGATATTTCACCTCCTTGCTGATCTCTAGGGTTTGTTTACTCAAAACCCTAAAAGCATAAGTTGCATAGCTCAAGAAGAAATAAGAGAAAATGACATGAATAATGAGTGAGGCACCCTCCTCTCTCCTTTATACCTCCATCTTCTAATTTCCAGTTGAGTTACTTTATTGTTTTTTCTAAGGTTATTAATTTATTTTCTCCTCAAGTCAAATAACCCTTTTTTTTCTTTATCAAAGTCACTTTAATAATATAATATTAAGTTCCTCAATGACACTTTAGCACCTCCTAACCCCTTTTACCCATGAGACTACATTCTAGAGGGGTCACTAGACTACTAAGTCCTCTAATTTTCTTGTCAAGGAGAGGGGAACACATCCGTGAAGGCTATGATTTTCCTTCATTAACACTTCTGCTTCTTGACTTGTAGTATATGTACTTTAAATTCCAAAAACATGTGCATATTGTGTGAGTCTATCCACGACCACAAAAATGACATCCTTACCTTTTGATTTTGGTAAACTTGTAATGAATTCCATTAATAGCTCTTGTTGTATTTGATTAGGTATGTGTAAAGGTTGAAGTAACCTTGGATCCTTTATATCTTTGGCATATATGAGTTTCTCTTAGAAATTTGTTGATATCTTTCTCCATTCCTTCCCCCCAAAAATATTTTTTAATCCTTTGATATATTTTAAGGAACCTTGAATTTCTTTCCATCTGATAATTATGAGACTCTCTTGATATTTTTTGTTCCATATTTGATTGAGGGCATAAAAATATTCTACCCTTGTACCAAAGGATCACTCTCTTCCACTCCCAATGCTCCATAGAGATCTTTCCTTCTTTTAGACATTATATTTCTACCTAGTGCTATTGTCTTCTTGTCATTCATGGTGAGTTTATTATACCCAAACAATAATGGAAGATGGAATGGAATATAAACTAGAGGCTTCTTTTATTTTAGAAAGGGAATATGTTACCACATTGTCCTTCCCTTTTTTTAGATTATTTCAAAATTAAACCCTTGCATTTTTCTACCCATTTTTTTCTCTTCTAACGACAATATTTTCTCTAAAAATCACTTTAAGATTTCATGGTTTGTTTTGACTTCAAAATCCCCCCCAATGAGATATTGTCGACATTTATTTTATTACATGTAAATTTGTTGTCATTTATTTCTCATATGTAGATTTTGTTAGGATATTTAGACACTTAGAAGTTAATTAAGATCAATTTAGTCTAATGTGTCCCTAGTTAAAGTATGTTTCTTTAATGTGTTTTGTTAGTATGTATTAATACGTATTTGTATTTATGTAATCTAACGATCATGATATGTTCTAGACATAAAGTGATCAAACGATTCATGTTCTCCTCGATACTGACGACTATGTAGATTTGTGGCTTAACACCCAATTGGTCCATGATATCTATTTAAAAAGCATGGAGGGTCATTTGTGGATAATTTATTGTGAGAAACTTTTATGCAATTTTATTTTCCTTTTGTATTAATATATTGCCTCAAGTGGCCGCACTCACTAGGGTTGTGCACTATTTCCCTCTTTAATGGTTTTAACCACGTAATACAATAGTGTACTGATCTTTGATATATTCGTATGAGAAATTTCTTAAGGTGATTGACATGTGTGGAAATACCATGTTTTTTCAAACATGGTATCAAAGCCCATATGAAGACCCGCTCCTATTGTTGATCAAGATCTTGAACCTATGTCACTGCATACATCAAAATATTTTTGGGTTTTACTATTTATGTGCATTTATGGGTATAATAGGCTATTCCATTGCATATGGAGCACTTCTTTCAATTGAAACACTTTTTGTTTCACCCAAAAAGGTTTATGTTTGACTAAGATACAACCATTTTTGTCAAATCCGGAGGTATAAAGTTTCATTATGTTTTATTTTATTTTTAAATAGTGTGAATATTACAATTTTTTTCTTTTATATTTCTAGTTTGGTACAATTTTCAATTAATGTATGATTTTTGTCGTGTTCTTTGTGTAATCTCGACAAACAAAAAATAAAGCGAAAAGTATTTTTTTTTTCCTACGTATGCTCTTTTCTATGTGCTTTATGTGATCTCAACAAATTAGAAACAGAGAAAAAACTTTCACTAAGTAGGTTAACAAAGATCTAACCCTGCTCCTATAAATTTTCATTTTTTTTTTTCAAAATTCCACTTTTTTTTGTGTGCAACTATGTCGAAGATTTTTGCAAGAAAAAAAAAAAAATTTAGTAAACACGCACTTCGAGGAAGAGAGTAAAAAAAAATCTCCTCCATAACATTTACTATATATTTTACATTAGTTCACTTGGTTGAAAGTTACTTTATCAAATAAATAAGAGGTCCTTAGTTTCTTTTTATTAAGTTACTTTATTAAATTAGAGGTCTTGAGTTCAAGTCTTTTTTTTTATTAGGCTACTTAAAAAAAAATCATGCAACTTTAAGTAATCACATAACTTTATTGTTAAGTACATTTCACTTAAATTATAAAAGTGAATCACTATAAAGTAACTTTAATGTTTTTTTTAAAGTTATTTTTTCCATGTAACTTTAATTTATAAAGTAACTTCATTATAAAAGTGATTTTCACTTATTTTATTAAAGTGGGTCACTTCATGGAAAAATAACTTATTTGTAAAAATGAGCTTATAGGAAAAGTTAGAGAAGGAATGCAAACATGTTTTTACTTAGCAACCTCATTGTACATCCATACCACGTGGACCAACCTCTACCTACCATGTGGCACCTTGGTTACATTTTATGTCTTTCATAAAAAGGGCATAACTTTAACATTGGAAGTTTGTCTCGAGTGCCATTTTTTTAAACTACCTATTTTTTCGAGAGCTTTCACTTGTGACAATTAGCTTATGCTTTTGAAGCCATATTACCTATATATTTTAATATGGTTAGTCCAAGTAATATTTTGTTTACCAGTTCAAACTATTTCTCATGAAAATATTGTATAAAGGGCGTACTATGAAGTAAAAGACTTTACCATATTACATTAGGAAAATTAATTGCCCCATTGATGCCTAAACAATGACAAATGAGATAATAAAAATGATGAAGTACATAGACTAATCGAAATGTCCATCTTTAGTGATTTACGATTTCACCTTCAAGGAATTGAAAACCCGGATGAAGCTTAGAAAAAATAGAAACTGTATTTCATAAACACTACGAGATTCGAGCCCACGATATTCAAAACCAATTAATTTCTTTAAATCCCAATGATTTCTCTTGCATTAAAGATTATTTATCTCAGTTCAAAATACTTAAACTTTTACTTGAAGACTATAGGATAGAAAAGAAAGATGTCGAATGTATATATGTTATTCTTGCTAAGATTGGTAGTACATACTCTATTTCTTTATATACTTTTCACTCTGTCAAAGAAGATCTAGTGGATGTTTACAAACACCCCTTTCTTGAGTCTTTTTTGTGATTATTTGATTAAAGAGCAACATAAGCTCTTACATCTTGGAGTGATCAACATTGTAGATACATCTAACAAAACCTTAGTGTCTTGATAGATGGACAAATCCAAGAATATGAAGAAGTTATATCCTCGAAACAACAAGCAAAACAATGGTTCCAAACCCTCTCAACCAACACCTGCCGCCAATGGTGACAAAGGAACAAAATAAAAAAAAGTAACAAGATTGAGAGACATTGCAATTTTTGTGGGTGAGATGATCATCTAGAGTCTAAATGTTTTAAGAAGATGGAGGCCTTATAATCAAAAGAAGCACAACATCAATCTTGATTTTTCTTCTTCTTCTCATGGACATGCACTTTCTTCTTCGATTTTTTCCTTCAATGCAACAACTACTTCTTCTAATGAGTGGCTTATTGATTATGGAGCACATTATCATATGGCTAAGGATAAATTCATTTTTCCGCTTTTACTAAATGTAACACCGAACACATATTTGTTGGTGATAATATATCTCTTAATGTTGTAGGGTATGGAATAGTTCAACTAGATGATGGTAATGTTAATGGTGTTCCAAGTCTCTCCTACAACCTTCTATCAATATACAAATCACTCATTCATGTGAATGTAAGACAATAGAGGTTTTACTTCACTAATTTGTAATCAAGGATTTAAAAAATCCTAAGCATGTCCTAGAAACTGCAATTGTTGATGATATTACCAGGTTGTATAGATTTGACAACTTTGGATCATCTTTTCCATTAGTTTTTATTGCTCATACTTATGAATTGAGAAAACTTTGGCATGAGAAAGTTGGTCATCTACACCATCACTCATTGCAACAACTATGTAATCAAAATATGGTGATTGGTCTTCCTCTATTTTCTTGTAAAGATGGTGTTTTCGCCGACTATGTTCTTGGCAAACATCATTAGGACATTTTTGACAAATGTGCCTTTTGGCATGCCTCTCCCCCCTTACAACTTATTCATATGATTTGTGTGGTCCACTTCCTTCTCCTTCTTTCTCAAGGTTCAAGTGCTTCTTAAATTTCATTGATGACTTCTCCAGATGCACTTGGGTTCATTTCTTAAAAGTTAAGAGTGAATTTTTTAGCATGTTTGTGGCCTACAAGGCACTTGTAGAAAAACAATATGGACATAAACTACAGAGGTCAAGAACAGATAATGGAGGAAAATATGTTAACAATAAATTTACAACTTATTGCACTACGCAGGGCATTCGGATGCAACACATTGTTCCATATGCCCTATAACAAAATGGTGTTGTTGTGAGAAAGAATTACACATTAAAGGAAATGAAAAATTGTATGATTCAATCTAAGGGATTAAGTCTTCATTTTTGGGTGTAAGCCATTAATTGTTCCAATTACATAGTCAATCGCACTCCCACAAAGGCTTTTTGTAACACTAAAAAAATAACAGAGTAAAATTAAACCAAATGTAAGCCACTTATGTGTGGTTGGTAATAAAGCATAAGATTACATTATTGATAAGAAAATGAAATCATTACAACCTAAAAGTGATCAGTTCATTTTTGTTGGATATTTTGAAGATGTAAAAGGTTATAAAATTCTTCAACTTAATTCCAATGAAATTATTATTAGGAAATATGTTAATTTTGATTAAAGTCTCTCGCATGCGAGCCTAATTCGACATTTGTGCCATCTCTAGCCCGCAAGCCATCTTCGACATCTATGTCATCTTCTCATCCCAATGTTTCTATTAGTCATCCGATTTTAGTTTATTCTTTGGATGATGATAGTGAGGATGAAAATCCACCTTCGTCTGCTCACTTTCCTCTAGTTGGTTCCATTGAACATGAACCTGCACCATCACCACAACTTACCATATGGGTTCATACAACATGAGAAGCAACTGGTGATCGTGTATGTGATCCTATAGATCAACATAATACACATTCATGGTTCCAACTATTGAAATATTGTAACTTCGAAGAATATTCTACCTAAGAGGAAGTGTTGAATAATACTTAATAATAATAAAAATAATCTATTTTTAAGGTCACGACCAAGCTAGGCGCCAAATTGGTGTATAATTAGGGCCTATTGTGCCTTTGTAAAAGTTGTCCCTATTCTTCCTTGACAATTAAATGTAAATTATGAGGGTAAAATGGCAGGTTGACCCATACCTAATTTTAGGCTGGCCAGACCACTATTTATAAGGAGGCCAATGCCTCATTTGGACACACTTAACAACCAACTTCGTAGTGTGCAATTTTTGGAGGATAACCTACTGCAACTACGTGTGACGTCAAGTAGGGTTCTTGGTGACATCTCTTGATTAAGTAGTGCACTACTCTTTCCTAGTGAATGAGTAGAGGAGGATCTTCTACTTTGTTTTTGGTCTATCTATATTGAGGAAGATTTTGTTGGGTTTTCTTCCACATGAGGGTTTCCCAGGATAAAATGTTGTGTACCTTGTGATTGTGTTTATTTCAATGATCCTCATATGTTGTTGATATATTAAATGCTCATATAACAACATTAAAACTTAACATGGTATCAAAGCTAGACTGAATAAGAGCATTGTTACAGGGTATTTACATCTCTTGTTTTCCAAACAAGAAAAATTAGGGTTTGATTGGTACTAGAAAACAATAAAACCAGAAATCACCAGTCCAGATTTGTGCAGGCAAAGTTTCAGAGGTCAAATCTTGAAATTATTAGAAATATCCAACACAAGTCAACTTGCCTCAGCCTGACACATATTTTGGTAAGGTCTGTTTCATTTATGAGCACTTTCACTTTTTAATCATTCTTCTAGCCTCAAGATCAAAATGCCATCAAGCACTAATCTTGATGAAAAGTTAGAAGGTGTGGAAAATTTTCGTGCTTGGAAATACAGAATTGGTCTCATTCTCGAAGAGAATGATCTTGTGCAATTTATAAAGAATAATGTTCTAGAGCCAGAAGGAAATGAGGCCAAAGAGAAGTACAAGAAGGACATTATTAGGGAAAAGAGAATAATTGCAGATTCCATCAAAGACCACTTGATCCCTGAAGTGTCTTCCAAGGATACCCCGAAGAAAATGTTTGATGCCTTATCCAGGATGTATGAAGGAATAAATATTAACAGGAAGATGAACTTGAGAACCCAACTCAAGAATGCTAAAATGAAAAAGGGAGAAACAATTCAAGATTATTTTTCTAGGGTTTCTCAGTTCAAGGAACAACTAGAAGCTATTGGAGACAAGGTAGATGAAAATGAGATCATGATGACTTCTCTCAATGGTCTCACAAGACCTTGGGATTCTTTTATCCAAATAGTGTGTGCCAGAAAAGACAAACTCCAATTTGACACTTTATGGGAAGAGTGTGTTCAAGAAGAAGCAAGAGTTGCAAATAGAGAAGCCATTCTAAGAGAAGATGAAGGTCAAGCTCTAGCTTCTCATACCAAAAAATGAAAGGGAAAGAGAGAGACTCACTTCCATAAGGAGACTCACTCTCATAAGGAACCGCACTCCGGTAAGAAATTTCAGAAGTACCAGAAAGGAAAAAGGAGGCAAAGTTATTTCTCCTCCTACAAGTGTTATCATTGTGAAAGGATGAGAAACATTGCTAAAAATTGTCCTCTCAATATAGAATAATACAAGAGGAAAAATAACAAAAGACATCATTCCCATGCAGCCGAAGATGATGAGCCACCCAAGAAGTCATCTAGAGAAGAGATAGAAGAATATGTTTTGTTTTTGGCTCTCTCCGGGACTATGACACCTGGAAATGATAGTTGGCTCATAGATAGTGGTGATTCCAAGCACATGATAGATCACAAGAATACTCTCTCCAACCTTGAAGAGAATAACTCCCCCCAGAAAGTCTCACTTGGAGATGACTATCAGTACCCAATCAAAGGAATAGGAGAAGCCACCTACAAGCTTGATTTAGGAACTCCAATAAGGATGAAGGATGTACTTTATGTACCAGGTTTGAGGAAAAAATTACTTTCTATTCATTCTTTAGAAAATAAAGGTTTCCGGGTTGCATTTGTAGATGGTAAAATTCTTATGTTGTCTAAAGTAAAAAATATAGAAGATGCAGTTGTCATTGGAATAGAAGAAGGTGGCTTGTACAAATTAAAAGGCCACTCATATGCAACTTTAACACACAGTATTGTAATTCCATGTGAACTTTGGAATAGAAGGATTTCTCACATTAACTACAAATCCCTACCATATGTGAGAAAGGTAGTCACATGTTTACCGGAATCAAAGTTTGATCATGAAGGTGTATGTAAAGGATGTGCACAAGGAAAGATTACGAATAATCTTTTTTTCTGAAAAGTGACAACAAAGTAGATGGAATATTGGATATTGTTAATTCATATGTATGTGGTCCAATGCCACCAACTTCATTAAGCAGGTATGTATACTATGTCACATTTATTGATGATTACTCTCGTAAGACTTGGGTTTATTTTTTAAAGTTAAAAGATGAAGTGTTTGAAAAATTCAAAGAGTTCAAAGCTTTAGTAGAAAACCTCTCCAAGAACAAGGTTAAGATACTCAGGTTAGATAATGGAGGAGAGTACACTTCAAATGAATTCAAAGAATTTTTAGAGATTCTCAAATTAAGAGGGAGATCACCACTACTTACATCCCACAACAAAATGGTGTAGCAGAAAGAAAGAATCAAGCAATCATGGAAGCTATGAAAGCCATGATCCATTATCAAGATATTCCAATGCACTTATGGGTTGAAGTAGCCAAAAAAACAGTAAATGTCCAGAAAAAAAAATCCCAAATTCAAGAATCCCAAAGAGATGTTCACCAGAAAGAATCCATAAGTCAACCATCTCAAAATATTTGGTTGTCTAGTATATTTACATGTTCTAAAAGAGAAGAGAACCAAGATAGATCCTTCCAAAAAGAAAGGAGTATTTGTTGGATACTATGAGGTCTCTAAGGCCTTCAGAATCTACATCCCAGGTTATCATTAGATTGATATCAGTTGAGATGTTACCTTTGATGAAGATGCAAATTTCAATAGATCGAGGAAATGTCAATTGGAAGAAGTCTATGAAGAAGAACCTGTAGCTACCGGAGTTGCATAACCTAACAAGAAAGTTGCACTAGTTACTCTTTATGATGTTATACCAGAGGATCATGATATGGTGGAACCTCAAGAACCACCTCATGAGATCATCTCTCAAAAGAGGAAACCATCTTGGGCACGTGATATCATTCAATATGAAGAGAAGTATGGTGCTCCCAAAGGAACCATGAGACAAAGCATGAAGCCTAAGCCATACTCCATCTATGTGGCTTTGATGTGCTATCTCATTAATAAGGAACGTACTTGATTTGAAGAATCCGTTCAAAAGAAGGAATGGATGGATTCCATGATCGAAGAATACCAATCTATTATGAAGAATGATGTGTGGGAAGTGGTTCCCAAACCATAAAACAAAGATGAAGTATCTTCTAAATGGATATTCAAAATAAAACATGCAACAGAAAAAAGTATCGAGAAATACAAAGCAAGATTTGTGGCTCGTGGATTTTCCTAGAAAGAAGGCATTGATTATGAAGAGACCTTTTCTCTCATAGAAAGATACACTTCTATTAGAACCATCATGGAACTTACAACCAAGATGAAGTGGAAATTACACCAAATGGATGTGAAAAAAACCTTCTTGAACGATGTTATTGAAGAAGAAGTGTATATAGAACATCTACCAGGTTTCGAAGTACAGGACAGGAAGACTCATGTATACAAGTTGAAGAAGGCTCAGTATGGTTTAAAGAAAGATCCAAGAACTTGGTATGGCAATATTGATAGTTTTCTGATGAGATTTGGCTTTACCAAGAGTAAAGTTGATTCCAACCTTTACTTCAAGATTGTGGATGATGGACCAGTTATATTGCTTCTATACGTGGATGACTTATTCTTGACAGGTGAAGAAAATCTCATCATGGATTGTAAGAAGAATCTTGTCTTTGAATTTGAAATGAAGGATCTAGGCTCGATGAACTATTTATTATGTCTTGAAGTATGGAAGAACCTAGAAGAGATTTTCCTTAATTAAGGAAAGTATGATGTGGAAATTCTGAAGAAATTCGACATGATGGATTGTAAATCCATTTCCACTCCTATGCAGACGAATTTGAATTTATTGACCGATACTTCGTCAAAAATAGTTTATGTTACTCAATACAAACAAATGATTGGTTTGTTGATGTATCTGGCAGATACTAGACCAGATATATGCTTTGTTGTGAACACCTTGAGACAGTATCTAGTGGATCCCAGACATGTTCACCTTGTAGTTGCAAAGCATGTGATGAGATACCTTAAGGGTATGTTGGACTATGGCCTCTGTTATACCGGATATTGTGATTTCATATTTTATGGATATACTGATTCAGATTGGGCTGGAAGTGCTTCAGACAGAAAAATAACTTTAGGATGTTGTTTCAGTTTCGGATCAGCCATGAATTCATGGAAAAGTAGGAAGTAATCTAGTATTTCTTTCAATATGATAGAGCAGTGTACATTTCAACATGCTCCACCATTTTTGAAGCCATATGGCTTCAGAAGTTGTTGACAGGTCTATTTGATCTAGAGATGGATGCTACCATGATTTTTTGTGATAACTAGAGTTGCATAAAGATGACATAGAACCCAATGTTCCATGATAAGATGAATCATATTGATATCAGGTACCACTACATTAATGAATTGGTACAGAAGGGAGCTGTGAAGCTCCAGTATATTGGCACAGATGAGCAGGTAGCAGATGTGTTGACTAAGCCTCTTTCTTGTGTGAAGTTTGAACACTTCCGAGACAATCTTGTTGTAGTCCGAAAGGAGTTCCCTCGAAAGGGGGAGTGATGTTTATGATACCATGGTATCCTGGCCATCAATAGGTAACCTCATTAGGATTTATATCCTAAGGGATTGATCATCCCTAGACAAATACCCTAAGGTATGGATGGACGATCTGTTGGAGTGCCTATGTATGTCTATACTTGTTGTGGTAAGTAGTGTGGCATCTCGTTAGGATTTATATCCTAGGGGATTTTATTATCCCTCGAAAAATCCCATAAGGTCTGGATGGATGGTCTGTCGGAGTGCCCACAATTATTGGTTTTGTTGTTGTTTTTTTTGTTGATTCTCCTGTCTCATTTTGTTTCCATTGATGTTGATGTTCCAGCTTCATTTTGATGATGATGATGATGTTACTCCATCTCTATACTGCAGATAATGACGATGCTCAGTTTCTACTGATGTTTATGATGAGAAAAACTTTCGATGATTTATAGATATGACAGACAATGTTCCTGATGTTGATGATGATGTCTCCTCCTCTTGATTTTGTATTGAGTCTAGTCAGTTTCTATTGATGTTGTCAGTATAATACCCTTCTTGTTAAGGGGGAGTGTTGAAATATTGTAACTTCAAAGAATATTCTACCTAAGAGGAAGTGTTGAATAATATTTATTAATTAGGCCCTATTGTGCCTTTGTAAAATTCATCCCTATTGTTCCTTGACAATTAAATGTAAATCATGAGGGTAAAATGACAGATTGTCCCAGACCTAATTTTAGGTTGGCGAGACCATTATTTAAAAGGGAGGCCAACGCCTCATTTGGAAACACTTAACAACCAGCTCTGTAGTGCGCAATTCTTGGAGGAGAACCTACTGCAACTAGGTGTGACGTCAAGGAGGGTTCTTGGTGGTATATCTTGATTAAGTAGTGCACCACTCTTTCCTAGTGAAGGAGTAGAGGAGGTTGTTCTTCTTTGTTTTTGGTATATCTATATCGAGGAATTTTTTGTTGGGTTTTCTTCCCCATGAGGGTTTCCCAGGATAAAATGATGTGTACTTTGTGATTATGTTTCTTTCAGTGATCCTTGTTATCCCCATTTTTTTTATAACTAAATAGATGATGTCTCGAGGCCCTCGGGTTGTAGATATGGAGTGTCGAGAGACTACATAACCAATAACATTCTTTGCACAGATGGAAAAACCACTCACCACCACAGATGGTCATAGGTTTACAGATGGCATCCACCACACCAGTTGGCTTCCGGAAGGCAGTGGGCCTTTCTCCATGAGGTACAAGTCAATATTATGGTGAGCATCATTTCAATACCTAATCCATTTGATTATGTTGTATCTTAGATTTTTCTATATTTCATGATATGTGCTTGGAAATTATACCTTTTTCCCTACTTCACCTTGGTGGTTGACATTGTGCCCTAGTAAGCGGTCTTATTTGGGAATGGGTTTGCTATTGGGAAATCCCTTAATTAGCCATCATACCATTCCCGACCATACTAACCATTTTCCATTATCATTACCATGTTTTTCCTTATCTCTTGGGATTTTAGGGTGTATTGACCTAAGAAGGGGTTGTCCCTCATTCTATGGGAAGAAGGGGATAAATTCCCAGAGGGGTTGGTGTTGGGTAAAAGATAAAATCCATATATGAACCTTCCAGATGCCTCTCCTAGGGATCACCCAAGAAAGAAATAAAACACTTATCTTTA
>ML809674.1:147697-158471 GCA_009831015.1 Picea engelmannii | reverse complement strand
ATATATATATATATATATATATAAACTTTAAAAATATGATCATTACTAACATGTATATTATATCCATAATTTACATGAATCACTTGTGGATCATATGTTAGATTAAATTTAGTAATTCATAGTGTATACTTTGGATATATATGTATTTACTTATTTGTGAGTAAAAGTTATTTTTGAATTAGAGTTTTTTTGTACCATTTTTATTATGTTGATATATTTTTGAAAATGATAGCTCACTATAAAAACAATGAAAATAGAGTATAATATTTTGAATAATTATTACAAATTTCAATAATATTCCTAAATAATTATTAAGATGAATATTAAATCTAGATCAATATCAAACTTACTTTAGAGGATCAACATTCTCTTTGTTGTTCATATAACATTTTGATTGCTTGAATAATTCAAATTTATCATGAGCTATTGCATATTTATTATGTTCATATAAATATTGAAGATTACTTTTTAATGAGTCTAATATGATAAAAGTATTAGAGTTTTGGACATCCATCCATTTTCTAGTTATTTCAAATGTAAAATAAATAAATAAAAAATGTATATTGGGATTTACCAGTTCAATACCAAAAGGATGAAAGGATTCTCAAGATATATAATTATGTTTTATTCAATAATGAAAAAAAAAATATTTCAAAATTTAAGAGGTTTGGATTTATACTATTGATATGTTCCAATCATGGACACTAAAAGAGAAATAAGAGATTTGAAATTATTTCAACAATGATATAATTACAAAAAACACTTAGTCTAAAAGTTCCACTTTTTGGAGTTTTTTACGACATATTTTTCAATCAATTTTTACTGAAATTATTTGAGTGATTGAGTCTATATAATTCTAGCGCTCTTAGGGGTTTTAGGGACACTGAATTTATTTATGCATTCAAAAATGCAATTTAAACAACAGTGATTTCATGAAAATCTAAAAGTTCAAAAAGTGGCAAAATAATATGGTGCATTTATTTTAGAGATGGTACAATGAAAAATGATTTAGAGTAATTAGTTCTTATGCTTTCAGTAATAACATAATACAAAATAGTACAATGCATTGATTTTAGTCATGAGACAATGATAATAATGACATAATCCAAAACAATATACATTGATTTAACTAACAATATAATGAAAAATAATTCAACATAATCAAGTAGTTGTATTCATTTTAACTATGATATAACACTAAAGAATATGGTGCATTGATTTCAATGATAATGATATAATACAAAACAATAGGGCATGTTGATTTTAGTGATGATTTAAAAAAAAATGATTTCAAAAATGATATTAACACAAAACAATAGACTACATTTATTTTAGAGATGACAGGGTAAAAATGATTTAGAGAAATTAGTTTTTATGATTTCAATACTAACATAATGCAAAACAATGCAATACGTTGATTTCAGTGATAACACAACGATAAATCATTTAGAGCAATTAGTTGCATTGATTTCAACAATGACATAATGCAGAAAATGCATTGATTTAAGTGATGATATAATGAAAAATGATTTAGCATAATCAAGTAGTTGTATTTATTTTAACAATGATATAACATAAAATAATAGGGTGCATTGTTTTTAGTGATAATACTATGAAAATTGATTAGGCTCATTAATTAATTGAGAATGGTATATATTTTAGTATCACTATGTAAAATGATTCGGTGCATTGCAAATTATCAGCTTAAATGAATTTATCAATAAATCAGTAAAAACGAGTTTCAAAATAGGTATATAAGTTGAAGTCTTATACTTTGTTTTCTTAGGTGTGATTTATCTATTAGTATTTGCATATTAAAAGGGTGAAATCACGGAGGTGGGTAACACTTTCTTGATAATCTGATCTCCAAAATTTCGAAAAACATTGTTTTGGCTAAACTAATATACATTTTTGGCTGAAAGTTATTTTTTTCGGCCGAACCTTGGAACGTCAAATCGAATGGTACAATGACGACACCCTCGATTTTCATGTAGAAATTTAGTCGAAAAGATTTTTTCCATCCGGAAATATGTTTTCGGCTGAAAGATATTTAGGTCAAAATCTTCTTTTGGACGAACTATTCTTTCGGCCGAAAAACTATTTATATAATAACCGCACAACATAATTGTAATGTTTTTCCCAGCTCTTCCCAAGTGAGTGATTATGAGTGATTGTGAGTTGTCATTGTGTTGGCGTGGACATTGTGGTGGCGCGATCATTGTCTTGGCAGACGCTCCTGTGGGCGGTCGGGTTGTTGTGTTGGTGGGAAGTCGAGCAGGCCGAGCTTCAGGTAAGCCCATGTTTAGATTACTGCCAATTTCCATCTGTGTTTCCATGTTCCATAATGTTGTTTATTTATGACGTTATCCACATGTTTTTGAGTTTAATATAGTTTTTGTTTCTCCATCACTCTAGTTCTAGTTTAGTGCCCTAGTTTAGTTCTAGTTTAGTACCCTATCTATTTATAGTAGTGTTGTTAGACTCTTTTCAGACTCTAGAGTCTTGCCAAGTCACCGCTAAAAAGAGTCACCCCTAGAGACTCTTCAATCATACTCTCCATTCACTAGACTCCTCTAAAACTCACCATATCATTCACAGAGTTTTTTTTTCTCTTTTCCATAGTCTTCCCAAGTTATAGTCCATACCAGTCTTAAAAGAGTCTGAGTTGTACAACATTGATGTGTAGTATAAGACAACAAAAAGATTTATATTAGTGTTAAAATCAGAAATCCAGAAACAAGAAAACAAAGTTCAATTGCATTTGCATGAGTTTATAATTTTGATAAGCATGAACCAATCCCTTTATATGACTCCAAAATATTCAACTATAAGCAAAACCCTGTGGAGACTTGAAGGAAAAAGTAGTCTATTTAAGCCCACATTATTGTACCAATAAGAAAGCACATAACAAAGTTTTATATCATGTTCTACTTCCATGCTAATCTGTTCATTTTGTGTGACACTGCTACGGAAAGATCTTCCAATAATTTATCTTGCTTTCATTTAATTTAATTTAATTTAATTTAACTTTCTTTCATTTAATTTAATTTAACTTTCTTTAATTTAATTAAACTTGTTTTCAGGTAAGTCACAGTCCACTAGACTGTGACTTGTCCGCAGGGGGTGAGCCCTGTGTGATGCAGCCCCCCTACCTCAATAGGGTCTACCAACCTCCCGGTCACTGGATATTCACGAAACTGAGTTGGATTAGCTCTTTCGGGTCCCTGTTGGAACCTATACTAAACACATACACAGGTCCAAATACAAAATTCAGTCCACGCGTCGCGAATTCAAATATCGGGTTTTGCGAGTGAGCCAACGTTGACTCCTTCAAGTCCTGAAACACTGAAAAGGGATTAAAAATATCTATATCCTCTTTTGACTTCTCTTATTATGACCCTCGGTTGTGACTTGGGGCCCAATATTTTAGCACCTTGGGATTTTTCCTATTGGGGATTTGTGAAGTGACTTCTTTCCCTTCACCCAATGTCTAAAATCATGATATCTCTTTCCCACAGATCAAAGGTCCTGATCCTTTGATGATATAACGGTCCAAATCCTATCGAGATTTCACGTATCGCGAATCTTGAATTGTAAACTCCTCCACTCATTCAACTTCTGAAAATCCGAGATCTCAAAGCCCTAGATCAACGACTCTCGTTGATTCCAATCTGATGACTATTATCCCTCTTGAGCTTATGAGTATTGAAAATCTCTATCCTTTTTCCTCCTTTCAACTCCATTGGATCTAATGGTCCACGGGTATTGACGTTTTTCCCTTCAAGAGTTTCCACCTTCTGTTAATATTCCTCAATGATCTAATCTCCGATGTGTCTAGATCTCCACCACCTATCGCTCCAGACCCAACAATTGGAATGATTTTCGTGAATTTTCATTTCATGAATTCTAACAAATCTGTCTTTTGACTTTTTCTCCCTATGTGTCAGCGAGTTTTTGATTGGTTGTCGCCTGTCTTCTAATGATGGATGATTATTCTTCGTCTCTAGCGATCTGTCGATCATGGTCATTCTCCCTTTTGAGCTTCTAATATCTCTCCTCCTTGAATATTAATCTTCTTTCAAAGGTTCTGAAACCTTTGTTCTCCAGACAAATCTCTCCTTGGGATCTCGTCAACACTCGTAAATTTTTTTATCTCTTTTGAGATTTTATCCTTAAAAGTGTCTCTATATCCCAAGCATACCTTGCATTCTCAGGAATTTGAATAACTCCGTTCAAAATATTTTCTTGTAAAGAAAATGCTTCTCTCCCACCTAGCGTTCTTCTATGCTTGCCCTTCGAAAATTGTTGGCTTCTTGACGTTGTGCACACCTTGCACCTGGTCTGAGTTTCACTGGTTCTCTATTGCAACATCCCGCTCCACCGCACTGAGAGAACTTATTATTTGAGGACACTTGCTCGCAAGTGATTTAGATTATTATGCTATTAAAACATTTTATTTTGATTATAAGGCGTTATGGGTTATTGACGTGTTGTTTTACTACATTGACATAGACAGGTGCTATTGACTCGATTTTACTGAGTATGTGGGATTTTGGACCTCGAGGATGCAGAGGCATTGATGGAACACCTTGGACTCCGGATCACGCCGAGGAGTGTACCATTGGGGTTTAATTGTTTTACTGTGATATTAGTGCATTTGATTAAATGATATGCTATGGATATATTCTGACATGATTCGTTGATGATGCAAGCTGATGAGAGCTTGTTGACTAGACTCACATGTGGATTAAAGGGGTCACGCATGACTACCAAAGATGTTGAGGGAGAGGTGTGGACAACAACCCTTCCACAGCCTACTAGCACTCCTCATGTGGCTCAAACTGTAGGTTAACATTTACCTAGTTCGAGAGGACCCATGATGTCATAAGGGCAGACTGCGATAGTCGCTCACTATCATTCTAAGGGGCACGCAATAATGTAGGGGCCTTATTCCTTAGAGGCCCTTAGTCTCCCACAAGTTCACCCGACGGAGTATTGACTCTAGGGGTTTTTGATGTCTACCAAGTCAGTAAAGAGGCAAGTGACACCCTTGGATCATGTGGTGCGTCTTGAAGGGCACATTGCGCAAGGGAACAAATGAGGTGAGTGGCACCCTTGGAGCACCTAGTGCATTTTGAAGGGCACGTCGAACATAGACAGCCTTAGTACGAATAACGTGATAAGAATTTTTAAAACAATTTCTGTAATAAAATGTCACCCAACACGAAAATTTAAGGTCTAGGTCTAAATTATCCTAGTGGTAAAATTTTAACTTTAAAGTATATATATATATATATATATATATATATATATATATATATACAAAATAAAAATAAAAACAACATAAATAATAATTATACTCTTCGTTAAATCTTGTAACATGAAGGGGGTAAGTAATTTAAATGATTGATAAAAATCTGTTAGGGTAAAATTAAAAAAAAGGGAAATAATTGTTTTATTATTTTATGATAATTTAAAATTATTAACTAAAAAAGGAAAAAGGGGGTTAATTTCTATACCTACATATTTGAGTCCTAAATGAAAAGGGGAAAGAGGGAAATCTAAAATATTTAGGAAACTTGGAAAAGAGGGAAACATAAGAAGAAAAGAGAAACAAAAGGGAAAAAAAGTAGAAAGTCAAACTTAATAAAGTATCTACCATTAATAACTTTCTAATTTAAAATTGAACTAGCAAATTGATAATGGGGAAAGTCATTAAAACCTGTTAGAGAATTTGGAGACACCTAGGAGCAATTCTAGGAGTGAATCTAGGTGGGTGAGGGAAATAAGGGTAATTAATTAATTACATAATTTAATTTATGGAGGAATGAAGGGGATGAGTGACACTTGTACGAGGAGGATTTTTAGGAATTAGTTTATTAAACATTAATTCAAATGGGATTTTGGAAAGGCAAAGGAGTTATAAAGTCTTTATAATGGAGGGAGAAGAAGGAGGAAATATCTCTTCTGTTTGTGTAACATTACACTGCAGAAATCTCTACTTGTCTCACTTAGCTTGTGGGAGTTGGGATACCCAACTCAGTGAAGAGTGGTAGCTTGGCCTTGCGAGGCGAGCTAGGAGCTAGCTGATCTCTCGTTCAGTCTGTGTGGCCCCTTTGTGGCTTAGGGAACTAAAGGGGAAGAAAAGTACCCCTAACGTTGGCTAGGAAGGAGCTCAGCAGTTGGAAAGACGGAACGGAACGAGCACGAACAAGGGATAGCAACGGTGGAACCTCGACTTTGCTCAAGGTACACATGTCTGAATTTTGCAATTCTATTTAATTGAATGTATGGTGAGTTACTTCTATATGGTATGAAATCTGGATCCTTGCTCTTTGGTTTTTTTTGTTACTTTATGGTATTATAATTCGCCCAAGAAAGACATCATCTATGTGTAGCATATAGTCTCTATTGCATAAATAACACTCCTTATTAATTATTTGTATTCCCATTTGGGTAACGCCGCAACCATTATTCATTCCAGTTTTGTCTACCTGTATTTGAATTACTTCCTTTGGCAAAGCAAAAGAAATGGCCTTATTAATTTTATTCAGATGTATTTTAATTACTTCCCGTGGCGCAACAAAAGAAATGGCCATTTTGATTTTATTCAGATGTATTTTAATTACTTCCTGAAGCGCAATAAAGGAAAGGGTTCATTTGGATTGATTTACCCATATTCTGTTTTCTCTGTAGCGCAACAAACGAATGACCATATTGAATTTATTCACATGTATTTTAAGTATTTCCTGAAGAGCAGCAAAGGCAGGGATCCATTTGGATTTACTTATGTATTTCTTCTGGTTGTGTTTAAAAAGGAGCTCTTGACGGAGTCTGGAAGTTAAAGATCTGTTGTTATATCTCAATCTCTGATGAGTAGAATAAATGATTCCTTCAACAACCTGATTTTCTTATTCCCGAGCACATGGCGATATCTCAGTTTTCTTTTTACCCCTCTTCGCTGAATCATAGATACTTTACGAGTACCAAAAACGATTTTCACTCCGGCAATATCTACTCTTAAGTTGTATGTTTCCCTTCCCTAATTCTTGATTTTCCTCTCATGTTCCTTTTGCTTAAACCGTAGTTTGCACAACGGATTAATAATATGCACTTGGTACCGGAATTGTGTTGCGGACAGAAAGCAATTTAATTCTTAGTTACCTTCCTTATTATCAAGCACAGGGACAGTTCTTTGGAAACCTTCACTAGTTGAATTTAATAAAGGTATATCCACATAATTATTATAAAGTCTTATAATATAAGTAACAGAGTGTTTACAGGCCATAAGGCACCGTATAATACACTAATTATTGTCCTTGAATATGTAATTAATTAAGCATCATTATTTTATGTGAAGAAATTGTAGTGGCGAATCACTGTTAAACATACGTTGACTTAGAATTTCTGACATACTACACTTACGTAAGGATTACATAACACCTTAATTCAACGGAGATTACATTAAAGTGAACCTTTAGTGATTCAGATAGTAATTTCTTATATTCTTTTTATATTTAGGATATATACATTACCAAGTTTTAGTTGCAAGAATTTCATTAACTTTAAAGGGAAGCCTGCATGTACAGGTCTGGTGAGAGTATAACTACTTAATCTTTCAAATAAAAGTCTTCCTTGGATACATACTCATCCATTGATTAATTACTACTAAAAGAATTTCCTCATTTTAAATTTCCCTCCACCAATAAGTGGATTTTTGTCTAAAATATTTATTACTATTCACTTTTAGAATTTCAAATAAAAGTCTTCCTTGGATACATACTCATCCATTGATTAATTACTATTAAAAGAATTTCCTCATTTTAAATTTCCCTCCACCAATAAGTGGATTTTTGTCTAAAATATTTATTACTATTCACTTTTAGAAATTAAGTGGTAAAAATATCTATTTATTCCACCCTTCTTACCTTGAAACTAGTGTCAATCAAATGTTGTAGTGGATTAATGCTTTTATATCCTTAAATTACCACTATTTTAGATATATGCATGAGATGACAAATTTTTAGTTATTAAAAGTTAATATGTGTCATTGAGGGATGATATATACATAATAGTTGTGTATAAGAATTTTCCTTATCTCTATAATATACTAGAACAAAAAGGGGTATTATATGTATACTAGAACAAAAAGGGATATTATATATAGGTAAAAAGGGGTATTATATGTATACTAGAAAAAAAGGGATATTATATATAGGTAAAAAGGGGTATTATATGTAGGTAGTGAGGAAATTTATATATAGATAGATAATACTAAATGCTAAAATGTATATAGTAATTACAAATTAATTGGGTATGTTTTTAAGTAGGATTTTTATTTTAATTATTTAAATGTTTCAAAATTTTGCATACCTATAATTGTTGTTATGATTGTGTATGTGTGCACTATGAAATTAACTAACAATATAGGTGGCGCCATAAAATGATATGATGCATGTTGAATTGAGTTTACAATTTTTTTTGCATTATGAATTTAATACGATTCTGAGTGGTGGTGTAATTAGATTACTTGTTCCATGTGGATATAATGATTGATTTAACATATGTTCTAATGCATCAATAAATATTGAAGATGCTTGATTGATTATAGTGCTTTCATTATAGTTTTCGTTTAATGTCTGACTGTGCTAGTTGGTTTCAAGCAACGTTGGCATTGAGTCTGATTGAGGGTTATAGTCCCCTTTTTATGTTGCGCTTGGGTTCCTTGCACGCTTGTCACGATGTGGGGACATGACTCCTTGAATTAGGATCATTGCTCACGTATATCGATAAGCACATACGATGCCTTGCTTGGGTCATGTGCTTCCCATTGAGGGTGTTGGGGTTTATTATACTAAATGTTTGTACCTGGTTTTGTAAACGTTTAATGTGATTGGTTTTTCTCACTGTGAGGGTTCTAGTTACTTGTATAATTAATTTTGGTTGTGTTGGGTTGTTATGATGATTGTCCTTAGATTAGTGGGCTTGGTCTGCTTGTGTCGGGTAGGATGTAGACACTTCCTTGTTCCTCAGAACAATTGCCAGCCTTGAGAACTTAAATGGTCAAAATTGATGGGAACCTAGGCTTGAGCGTTCCTTATGTGTCCTGGAGGTTCTAACCATTGCAGGGTAGGACGAGCGGGTAGTCGTTCTTATTCTTCATATGTTTGAATGTTGTATGTTGCTTCGAGGTGCTTGATGTGCTAGTATGCTAGGTTGTTATGGTTTTTGTTGCATGAGTTGCATATGTTGTGTTCTTCGCGGTGTTTCGATGTTGATTATAATGTCATTATTACCTTCCTACAAAAAAAAATAAAAAAAAATGTACTTGTTATGTGAGGCTTGTCATTGTAACGACAAGGTTCATTACATCTATGAACTTATCTCTGACTAAATCTGAGAATCAGTCAACGAACTCCTTGCGTTTGAGATGCACACCTTGCATACAAGTATTAGAGGAGAAACAATTGAAACTCAACTAGCTTCATCACAAATTCATACAATTAATCTCTCGAACAATCATACATGAATGAAATAACTAAATCATACACACAGAAATCAACATTCATTCAATCACACAGGAGATGAGAACAGTCCAAGGATTTGTGATAATTTATGTTTTTTCTATTCATTCACGAACAACAAAATACATAGTGTTTCTGCTACTCTACTCTTTTCTATTGATCTCTCTACTCTATATATATGTTCTATCTTTCCTCCTATTACAATGAAATAAAGAAAATTATCTAAGGACTGGATTCATGAGCTCTCTTGTCTTGTTCTGAAATATATTATTTCAAATTTAAAACTATTACCTAAACTATCCTCTTACAATAACTACTAGTTATTGCCAGATAGAGTCGACACTCGATATCTGCATTTCTTATAGTCCTTCAAGACTTTAAAAACAAGTTACACTTTAAAATTGTTGTTTTTTCAAAATATCTCAAAAACCAATTAAATTCTGAGTTAAATGCTTGATTTGAAATTATTTCATTGCTCAGATATCATTTGTTTTCCTCCACACATGCGTTGTTGATTTTGAAGGCGATGCTCCTGCATCATACTCCTCTAGTTAAAAATAAATCATGGACTGTTGTTCATGAGCTCCTGTACTATCTTCCCATGCTTCAAAATATCAAGTTTTGTGACCCAACTTGCATCTTCCATTGGATGATATTTCCTTTTCACTAAGTACTCAGGATATGTCTTCCTCTTAGTTTTCTTTCCATCCCTTTGTTCAATGATTTTCTCCATTTGAGGTTTTTATGTTGTGAGCAATTACTCTTCCCACTGAATTTCTTTCTGATCATCTGATTCTCCTGCTTCATTTCTCTTGTAAGGATACAGGTCTGCAACATTGAATATTAGAGATACCCCAACATTGTCTGGCAACTCAATCTCATAAGCATTGGCTGTGAATTTTCTGAGAAGCCTGCATGGTCCTATATTTTTCATCTTTAACTTATTGTACATTCCCCTTGGGAATATCTCTTTTCTCAAATGAGCTAAAACTTTGTAACATCCCGCTCTGGCGCACTGAGAACACTTATTATTTGAGGACACTTGCTCGCAAGTGATCTGGACCCTTTTTGATGTTAGACCTTTTTATATGATTATAATATGATTGGCAGATGACTTGATGTGTTATTATTTTATGTAGACAGGTGCTATTGACTCAGTTTTATTGAGTGTGCAGGGTGTTTGACCTTGAGGATGCAGAGGCATCGGTAGAACCCCCTTGGACTTCGGACTGAGTCAGGGAGTGTGCTTT
>ML809674.1:128157-146786 GCA_009831015.1 Picea engelmannii | reverse complement strand
AAAGGGGGGGGGGAAACCTAAGTAAAGGAGAATTAGGGTTTGAAGGGATAAAGGAAGGGAGAGGGGAAGAAAAAAGGGGGGCTTCTTTTTTTGTTTTTGGGCTGAGATTGGATTGCCATGCTGAGAAAAAGAGGGACTAACTGATTTTCTGGTAGGAGTTGGGAATCCTCAACATACGTGAGTGGTAGCTCAGCCTTTGAGGCGAGCTGAGGAGCTAGTTACTCTCTGGTTGTGTGTGGTCCCTTTGCGGCTCGGGGGGCTTAGGGGGAAGAAGAGTACCCCTAGCATTTGGCTGGGAGGTACCGGTGAGTTCGTTGTCATCGGCAAGCAGGAGCAGGAGCGACAGGAGCTCAAGAGGCATTTGCTGCAAGCGTTAAGGGCACATGTAAGTAATTCTCTGGTGTCTCTGTCTTGCTGCGTGTGTACATGACTGTAGTTTAATGGTACTCATGCAAATTATAGTTTTAGCGGTTATCTTTATTCTGGCACTTGATGCTATACCTCTCTTCTTGTGTGCTTGCTGAAGGATTTCTGTAATGAAGTTATTCACCTCTGATATAATAGATGAGGAAAGAAAATTTTATATATCATTGCTGGTGGTTTATGCTATTTCAGTGGGCGTTCAGTTATTACAGCGTGTTCTGTTAATATTGCCAGTGGTTACATGTTATTGCGGGCGTTTTGCCTTGCCATGGTGTTTTTATTTTACCTAGTTGGGGCGGGAAACTACTCTGAGAGTTTAAAAAAAAACGCCGTGAGGGTTTTACCCTTTTCGCCAGGGTGTTTTCCCTGGCCAGTAAGCGTTCCTAATGGGTGCTGGCATCCTGTGCATTCCCGTGACCCTTCGTTTTATTCCTGAGTTTTGAAGTCACTGCATTCGTTTTTGATGTCACTGCCTTTCATTCAACCCACTGTCCTCTCGTTGTACTCACTGGCCGTTCGTTGGTGGGCATACCGTCCTCGGCTACCGTGGGCTTGTTGTTTATGGGCGTCCCTTATTTTATTCCTCAGCGCTCTGGGTCGTTGCAATCAAATTTCTTCAAACCTTCAGCCATTTTCACGAGGGTGGTAGGCGACCTGTGTAACTTTTTAAATCTCTGCGTATTCTCCTTTTTAGGCGACCTGTGTAACTTTTCAAATCTCTGCGTATTCTCTTTTTCCTTATCCCAGCCCTGTGGCATGCTTAGGTTTGTTTTCCTCTGCGTGTTGTTAGTCAAAAGACAATAATGCTGATTCGATCCATGCACGACACGCTAAGTAACAAGTAGGAAAAGAAACATTCCTCAGAATGACAATCTATTACAATCACCATGATTCAAACTTTTAAAATGGATGAACACGATATCGAAATAAACCAACAATAAGGGAATTCATTAAAGAAGGATGGATCTATTAGTCCATTCGTCAATAGTCAGTGGACGCAGTAATACATTCATCTAACAAGGATTATTGATCTGGACGTCAGGGTGCATCAACAAAATTAGTACATCACACCTAACAGTCGCAAAATAAAATGAACAGGAAGGTAGACCCTTTAAGTTCGTACTCACCCAGCGACATCTGCAATCGCAGGATCATGGAAGTGCATTTAATAAAATGATGGCGTTTACTGTAATGTAACAGTTGCAACAATAAAATTATGCGCATCCAAGCTGCACGCTGGTATCAAGAATCCAGTGTGATTTTCGACTGGAGTTTTGCCTTAACTCCCACCCACTGAAAACCCACGCCTCCCCTTACCTTCTTCTGCTAACCACGTGTGGTCAGACGGTGTCCTTATCGGTGCAAGCCGCATGCTGGTGTCAGCTCGATCTCCTGAAGAGAATGACTGCACCCAGCCACAGCCTTAACCCTGAACGAGCCTCTTTTTACACACAATCCTTTATTGACTGTTTAATATTGTTGATGGCACCCAGGTCAATAAAGGTTTAATAATTCGTGTATTAAATCCGTTCGCCTCAAGATTGCTCATATTTTTTTCTCACCTTGTATCCGTATCAAGATTTCCTGGGATCCTCCTTTCAGGGAGATCAGCGCCTTTATTTTCTACTCTTTTATATTCGGCAAGATGGGAGGATAATCTAACTGGGCGCGTGCGCTGTCACGGTGTTGGATGAGAGTGTTCTGAAACAAAACCTTTTTAATTTACCCTGTCTTGAAATTTTCCGAAGACATTACACTTTTCTTTAATCTCTTATGACGGATATTGTTTTACCATATTAGACTCCTTTATCCCACTGACAGGAACGGCTGGATTGGTTTAAACCCGTTTATTTTTATTTCCTCACGCCTTTACCCTATGCGTAATCAAAAAAAAAAAGGGGGAATAGTTTTATACCCAAGGTAAAACTTCGGGATGCAATAACTTTTGCTCGTTCTTGGTCAAGCATAATTCTCCTTCCGCTGTCACAGGTAGGACCCACGTTTTACCCTCGTAACGCCAACCAGAAAACCTAGATTCTCCTCTACGCAAACAGTATCGACTTTTAAATGTTAGCGTGGAAAAATATATTTATATAACGCTTGGGTTTGCAGGTTTTCTAATTTCTGCGACTTTAAAGTTTTATTGTATTTTTTTTCAAAATATTGTTAATTGAAATATGGTCAATTATTTAAGTATTGCCATTGTTGAAAGGTATCACAGTTGTATGGTGGTGTCATCATTTTAGATATGGTCATTGAAAAGTTGCGCTTTTAAGTTTGCTTCCTTTTTATATGGTTATTGGTAATTATGGTAAATTCTAAGTATAGCCTTTGGTTGTAAAGTAGTGCAGCCATATGGTGGTGTATTTGATTTAGTTATGGTCTTTTCTAATTGCTGCGATTTTTCAGTTTGCCCTAAATTTTCAATTATGGTTAATGGAAAATATGATTAGTTAATTAAGTATTGCCATCCTTTTATATATTGATTGATTATGGATCATTTTACTTTTAGTTATTGTTATGCCTTGTCCTAATTGAATATGGGCTAAGGGGTTGTTTTTATATATGATGTGACTTATAACATGCTGTCCTTTCATATATTGACCTTAGGATAAGGGGGTGATCCTTGGGTGAAACTGATACTAACCTGTTACCATGATGATTAATGCAATTATCATGATTAATCCAATTGATGTGGTAATCCGAAATGAATGGGCACTAAGGGTTATAATGGAATAGGATGTGTTGTTATGGTTAGGGTCAGGGTAAATTCTGACGCATTCATGGAAATTGATGACATGTGCAGCGTACGGTTCTCGCCTTAGTAAGACGGCTATGTTAAGCTTGATAACTTATGAATCCGAGTGCCTCTTCTGCAAATGCCATGTCGATTATGCCTTAGGGAAATGATACTATAATCTAAAGCACTTACGCGGGTGGGGTTAGCTTTTAGGCAAAGCTAGTTTTCAATGCGATCACTTGTGGGGGAATGTAATGCCCAAGTGCATCGACAGTTAATTTTTGTCATATAGTAGTAATGTGATGAAATTCCGAGTGTTATAGTGTAATGTTTCACTTCCTCCCTAACCTTCAGGGTAAGGTAATATTAATATGTTCTTCATTGTGGTGTTGTTGTCGCAGTTTGATTTAAGTTTAACGCATAGGGGCATTGTGATTTGATTAATGCCAGTCATGGTAACATAAAAAGGGCGATGGTTATGATATCATGTGGCACTATTATCATCCCTTCTGTTAGCAGTAGCTTGCGATTGTATAAATTGTACCAAGCATATTAAGATTCAGGATTTAATTTGGGAGATTGAGTCTAAATGGGATTACCTTACGTTCAAAATACTGGTTAGTGCAATGAAATTAACTGGAGCCATTAAGCTATGATTGATGTCTCTGAGTCTCAATAGTGGTTGGTCGATTGGGTCCTCCGGACTGGAATCTCCGGTAGAGGTCAAGGTTGTCCCTGATGTTGTGGTACACGGTGGTATCGTATTGCGTAGTATGTTCTTGTCGGGCGGGATATAGACACCTCTTGTAGCTTAGTATTTGTGTCTGCATGTAAATCCGGTGGAAGGGATCCAGTGCCGTATCAAGAGTCTTGGGCTATTTAAAGGCACAGTTCCACTCTTGCGACACACTCTGAGCCGTATCAGTAGTCTCAGGATGTTTAAAGGCACAGTTCCACTACTGCGACTCTATTGTTGGATTCTCCCATACTGTGACAGTACTATACCTAACCCCTGGTGTCTATTTCTGCTTACTGTTGCTAGTTGCAAGCCGTGTGTCTAGGGGCTTTCTTTCCTTGTTGTCACTATGATCTGTCTTGTCGTCTTGATTTTGTGTGTCTTACTTGCGTCTTGTTGGTTCGAGTGGTCTTGTAGGATCGAGAGGGTTGTTTCTTCTACACACGCGCTCACACGGTTAAAACAAAAAAAAAAAAATTGCACCTGATGTCAGAGTAGTTGTCCTTAACATAGGAGGGTTGCTACAAACTTCATCTCCAACTTCGAATATAACTCCTCTTCTCTTTTGATCAACTCTCCTCTTGTATTTCTGACTGTTGTCCTGTAGCTTCTCTCTAACTTTGTCATGTATTTTCTTCATTTCTGTTGCAAAATCCTCTACTCCAACACTTCTGAACTCATCTTGACTCAAATCTATCAACTCTGTAATCCCTCTTGGTTGTACACCATACACAATTTCAAATGGACTTTTTCTTGTGCTCCTGTTCACTGAATTGTTGAATGAAAATTTCTCCTATGCCAGAATCTGATCCCTTTGTTGACCTTGCTCAGTGACTAAACTTCTCAACAAGTTTCCCAGACTTATGTTTACTAATTCTACCTGTCCATCTTTCTGAGTGTGATATGTTGAACTAAAAGATAAGTTCCTCCCCAGCCTCTTCCATACAGTCCTCCAAAAGTGTCCTACAAATTTGGTGTCCCTGTCTGAAACTATGCTCGTCGAAAATCCATGTAGTCTTACTACTTCTTTGAAAAACAGATTAGCGATGTGTGTGGCATTGCTTGTCTTCTGGCATGGTATGAAATGTGCCATTTTTTTGAATTTGTCTACCACAAAAAATATGGAATCGCTTCCTTTTTGAGCTCTAGGGAATCCCAAAATGAAATCCATATTGATTGCATCCCACGATCTCTCTAGAATTGGTAATGGCTGATACAAACTAGTGTTATGTTGTCTTCCTTTTGCATACTAACAAATTCTTCATTTGTTCACGAAATTCTTCACCTCTTCTCTCATGCTCGGCCAATAATACGAATTTCGTAGTTGTGCAAATGGCTTATCATGACCAAAGTGTCTAGCTAAACCTCCACTATGTTTCTCTTTTAGTAGGTTGCCCCTCATTGATCTCTTTGAAATTCATAATTGGATCCCATTGAACAATAATCCATTTTGAATCAAATATTCAGTCCATGGGCTTTTGTCTCCCAACAAAGGATTCTTGCATGCCTTTGTATGCTTCTTCTGAATTTGCATCTTCTTTATACATCTCTTTGAGGTGTTCGAACCCCAAGGTCTCCACCTGGAATTCATGTACAATCAAACTCCTCGTGCTCAAAGAATGTGTGACTTTGTTATCAGTTCCAGCAATGTGCATAGTAACAAAAGTAAAATTCTGCATAAATTCTACCCATTTTGCATGTTTCTGATTCAACTTTTCTTGCCTAGTAATAAACTGTAAAGCATGATTATCACTGTACAAGACAAATTCTATAGGAATTAGATAATGTCTCCATTTTTTGAAAGATTGAATCACTGCATAAAATTCCTTTTCATATGTGGAATACTTTTGTTTGGTGTCATTCAGTTTCTCACTAAAATAAGCAATTGTCTTATTGTCCTGCCTCAAGACTGCTCCAATAGCTAATCCACTTCCCTCAAATCTCCCCTGAAATGTTTTTCCAAAATCTGGCAAGACCAGAATTGGTTGCTCTATGATTTTCTCCTTCAACACTTTGAAACTTCCCTCAACTTCCTCTATCCAACTAAAGGACTTTTGTTTATTATTCACAGTTTCCAACATGGGTGCACATATGCCACTGAAATTTCTAATAAATTTCCTATAAAAACTCGCTAACCCATGAAAACTTCTTACCTCAAATATGCTACTTGGTGACAACTATTTTCTGATCGCCCTCACTTTTTCTGGGTCCATATTCAATTCATTTGAAGAGATTACGTAACCCGAATATATCAGCTCCTTCCTCATAAAATAACTCTTCTTCAAATTTATCAACAATTTCTCTTGCTGCAACCTTTCCATCACTAGGGTCAAATGTCTTAAGTGTTCCTCCTTTGTCTTGTTGAAGATTAGTATGTCATCCAGATATACTATGACAAATTTTCCTATGAAGTCTTTCAATACTTCATTCATCAGTCTCATAAATGTGCTTGGTGCATTTGTCAACCCGAATGACATGACCATCCATTCAAACAATCCTTCATTTGTATTGAATGTTGTTTTCCATTCATCTCCCTCTCTCATCCTTATTTGATGATATCCTCTCTTCAAGTCTATATTAGAAAAATATCTTGCTCCACTAAAACAGTCCATCAAATCATCCATCCCCATTAAAGGGAATCTATATCTAATGTTTATCTTGTTGATGGCTTGTGAATCTGTACACATCCTCCATTACCCATATTTATTTGGACTTAATACAGTCAGTAGTACACATGGGCTTATGCTTTCCCTCACTAACCCTTTATCCAATAACTCCTAGACTTGATTCTTGACTTCCTCATTCTCCCTAGGTGTCAACCTATAAGAGACTTTGTTTGGTAAAATAGATTTTGTAATAAGGTAAATATGATGGCTTATGCTCGTGATAGGTGGCAATGACTGTGATAACGCATCCACGACTATATCAACAAATTTTTCTAATAGTTCCTAGATTTCTACACACAAGTCTTCTGCAGAAGTATTCGTATGGATAACTCTAGGCTTTCTCACTACAACAAACTATATTTCCTTCTCCTCCTTGACTTATTTTAAAATCTCCTTCCCACTCATGAGAAGTATGCTTGAACTAGCTTCTTTCTTTTTCTCTTTGTCTTCTATGGGTAACAACATATGTGTCCTACCATTATTTTCTAAGGTATATGTATTCTTCCTTCCATCATGAATAACCTTTTGGTCATACTGCCACAGCCTCCCCAAATAAAATATGACAAACATCCATAGGAATTACATCATATAATATTTCATCTTTGTAACATCCTATTTTAAATTCAACTTTGGATTATTGACTTACCATGACTTGATGACCTTTCTGCAACCACGATACCTTGTATGGCTTTGGGTGTGCAGTTGTTTTCAATTCCATCTTTTCCAACATCTCTATGGATACTAGATTGTCAGTGCTCCCATTGTCTATGATGATCTTGCAAACTTTGTCTTTCGACTTGCAAGCAGTTTTGAATAGGCTTATTTGTTGAACTGGTTCCCCTAGTTCCCTTTCTGGTTTAAGAAGAATTTTCCTCATCATGAAGTTTCTTCCTCCTTATGCTACTTCTAATTCCACATGCTTCTGTGCTTCGGCAATGTATGCTTCTCTACCTTCTTCTCTCTTTATGTTAGGACATTCCCAAGACTTATGTCCTTCTTCTCCACAAGTATAGCATTTAACTACACCTCCTCTGGCTCTTCCTCTTCCTCTACCTCTGGAGAAAGAACCTCTTACTACATGTTGTCCTTCATTAGAAATTCCACCCTTCTCATGGTGACTATGTTATTTGTTAGATTTAGGCTTCGACTTCTGGAACTTCTCTCTGGTGGTTCCCTTGCCTCTACTTGAGTTTCTGCCTTTGCTCTGTTGGCTTTGCTTCCTGGCCAATTTTTCCTCATCTTTCAAGGTTGCTTGATAGGCATCCTTGACTTTACTGATAGATATCATGTTAATTTCCTCTTCAATTTCATATCTCAACCCATTGATGTATCTGGCTGTCTTCTCATCATCATTCTCTTTCTATCCAGACCGAATGTTCAGTTGGTAAAATTTCTCACTATACTCCTTCACCGATGAATCACTCTACTTCAAGTTCTGCAATCTCCTGAAAATATTGATTTGCTAATACTTCGGGATACATTTTTCCTTCAACTTCGCTACCATCCTATCCCAGTTTTTAATTTTCTTCGTACCACTTCTCCTATGTTCGACTTGCACTTCATCCCACCATAACGCTGCATGGACTTTCAGTCTTGTCACTGCATGCTTCACCATCTTTTCTTCTTTGATATCTTCATAATCAAAGTGCTTTTCCATATCACATACCAAATCTAGCAATTCTTCAAGTTGTAAATTGCCTTCATACATAGGTACCTCTATTCTTTCTCTCGCTCCTATCTTTGAAACAACTTTTATCAAGTGATCTTGTGCAACATCCTCTACTACATTTTCCTCACATTTTTCTTCTTTGCTCTCAGCTTCAATGACATCAATAGCATTTGATTCTCTTCTCTATGTTGTCTCCATGGCCTCGAGTCTCATTCGAAGTCACCTCATTTCTTATTCCATTTATGCATTCACTTTGCGCCTTCTGGGTGGAATGATTTCACTGTGTCACCTACAAACATAAATTAAACTTCTTTGATACCACAAATGATATCAAATTTCCTCCTTTCTCCTTTTGTTTGTTTTCTGCAAACAAACTCAAATTCTCTCTCTAATACCACCTGATTCATCCCCCCTACCTCAACAAGGTCTTCCAACCTCCCAGTCACTGGATCTTCACGAAATTGAGTTGGATTAGCTCTTTTGGGTCCATGCTGGAACCTATTCTAAAACAATACACATGTCCAAATACAAATTTCAGTCCACGCATATAAGTGCCAGACATGAGCTTCACTTGCACACGACCACGAGTCGTGACCACATGCCTATGCAAAAGGCCCGTCGCAATTTCGTGTATCGATTGTTTCGAGTGAGCCAACCCTGACTCCTCCAAGTACCAAGACTTCGAAAATGGATTAATGGTCTCTAGTTCCTCTCTTGAATTCTCTTAATGTGAACCTCGGCTGTGACCTGGGGCCCAATATTTCGGTGCCTCGGGATTTCATGTATCGGGGATTTATGAAGTGACTTCTTTCCCTTCGCTCGATGTTCAAAATCATGATATGTCCTTGCCATCGATCAGCGGTCCTGAGCCTTCGATGATCTAATGGTCTAGATCCTATCCAGATTTTTTGTATCACGAATCTCGAATTGTAAAGGCCTTCACTCTTCTGACTTTTGAAAATCCAAGATGTCAAAGCCCTAGATCAAAAATTCTCGTTTATCCCAATCTAACGACTATTCTCCCTCCTGATCTTACGAGTATTGAAAATCTCTTGCCTTTCTCCTCCCTACAAATCCACTAGATCTAATTGTCCACAGGTATCGACATTTTTCCCTCTAAGAGTTTCCACCTTCCATTTAGATTCCCCAATGCTCAAATCTCTGATGTGTCTAGATCTCCACCACCTGTCACTCCAGACCCAACACCTTGAATGATTTTCGTGAATTCACATTTCGCAAATTCTCAGAAATCTGTCTTTTGACTTTTATGCCCTGTGGGTCAGCGAATTGTTGATCGGATGCCACCTTTCTTCTGATGATGGATGGTTAGTATTCTAATCTAGCAATATGACGATCATGATCATTCTCCCTTCTAAGATTTTAATATCTCTCTGCCTTGAAGATTTATCTTCTTTCAAAGGTTATGAAACATTTGTTCTCCCGATGAATCCATCCCTGGGGTTTTGTCAACACTCGTGAAAAGTGTTATCTCTTCTGAGATTTTATCCTTAAAAGGATTTATATCTCCCACGCACAGCTTGCATTCTCAGAAAATTGAATAACTCAGTTCGAAGTATTTTCTTGAAAAGAAAATGCTTCTCTCCCACCTGGCATTATTCTACACTGGACCTTCAAATCTTGTTGGCTTCTTGATGCTATGTACACCTTGCACATGGTCTTAGTTTCTCTGGTTTTCTCTCAACTTCTCTATCAGTCAATTTGAGACTCATTCGATGCACTCCTTGCGTTCGAGATGCACACCTTGCATACAAGTATCAAAGGAGAAACGATTGAAACTCAACCAACTTTGTCACAAATTCATATAGTTAATATCTCAAACAATCATACATGAAAGAAATAACTAAATCATACACACAGAAATCGACATTCATTGAATCACACATGATATGAACACAATCTAAGGATTTGGGACAATTTTTTGTTTGTTTTATTCATTCATGAAAAACAAAATACATAGTGTTTCTGCTACTCTACTCTACTCTATTGATCTCTCTATTATGTATATCTTTTCTATCTTTCCTCCTATTACAATGAAATACTGAAAACTATCTAAAGACCGGCTCCATGAGCTCTTTTATCCTATTATGAAATCTATCATTTCAAATTTAAAACTATTACCTACTCTATCCTATTACAATAACTACTAGTTATTGCCAGATAGAGTCGACACTCCATATCTGCATTTCTTACATTCATTCAAGACTTTACAAACAAGTTACAATTTAAAAATATTTTTTTTCAAAATATCTCAACAACCAATTAAATTTTGAGTTAAATGCTCGATTTGAAATTATGTCATTGTTGAGATGTCATCTGTTTGCCTCCACGCATGCACTGTTGATTTTGAAGGCGGTGCTCCTACATCATTGTGGCCTAGCCGTGGGCATGCCAATAGCTTGGCCACAGGGTTGCCCCCCCTGGCCAAGTCATAGTCCACTGGACTATAACTTGGACGTGGGGACTAGCCCTATGGCCAAGTAGTGGGCACACCAAGGTTGAATAGTGTGCCCAAAACCTTTAAATTTCATATTTATTTATAATTTATTTTTAACTGTAATTTTTAATTTTTAAATTTAATTTTTATGTCGTGCTTGGAGTCTATAATTTTAATTGTAATTTTTTATTTTTATTTTAATTTTTATTTTAATTTTAATTTTTTATTTTTAATTTTAATTTTAATTTTAAATTATATGGCAGCCCCTGTAGCCAAGCTATGGGCATGCCAATGTCTTGGCCACAGGGCTCAACCCTTGCGGCCAAGTCACATTCCACTAGACTGTGACTTGGTTGCAGGTCAAGCCCTGTGGCCAAGCCGTGGGAACGCCAAGGCTTAATAGTGTGTTGTTGTACACCATTGTAAACCAATTTAGCAACAAAATTATTCAAATCTCATTTGGGTTGTGTGTTGTCCTAAAAATAGGAAGAGAAGATAGGTGACCAAGGCCTTTGTGTGTCTAGGCTATTTTAAAATGTCAGAAATGTTTTCAAATCTTGATATCACCTGTCCAAATTAATTGTGCCTTGTATATTACAATGTTTCATACAATGCCTTGTTTACCATTAAATTATATTAACTCTTTCGTAAGTTATGTTCTTTTCAATCTTTTAAGTTATGTTGTTTTCAATATTTTTTCACTTGATGCTACAAAAGATTGGTTGTAGGTTTTTAATAATGTGAATCTAGATTATAAAATGTATTCAAAATATTTTGATGATATAAAATATTGGTTGTATGGTTTTAATAAAGCAAGTAGATTATAAAGTTTATTCAAAATATTGAGTATATTGAAGGAGTCCTACACATGAAATGATGTCCTTATTAGATGAGATTCTCATATTATAAATAAAATCTATGGGATCCCTTGATCTATAACACCTTGAATACCATTGCACCACTTCTCAATAAGTGAATGCATATGGTATGTTTGTTGCATGTGCAAGGATAAAATTCCCTCAATCCCTTAGACACCTTGCATTTATGAATGCTAATTTTCCCAAGTACACAATTCCTTTGATTGTTGATGCAAGTAAAATGACATGGAATGTATTTCATCCAACCACACTACTTTGGGCATTGATGACACTATATCGGATTTGATTCCCAAATATATGCTCCCTTAGTTATGGCCTCAAACAAAAATTTCATTCAAAAACCTAATGATTAACATGATTATGTAATTCACGCCAAGTTTTTCATTTTTTTGTGTTCTTCATTTCATAACAAGAGAAAAAAATATTCATTGCTAAGAGTCATTTATATTTGTACTAGATTGACAAAACACATGTTGAACCCATCCAGTGAGACCTAATGATAATGGGTAAGTAAATATCACCCTATGCTTCACATGTCCTACATATTGTCATGAGTCTTGGTCACATCTTTGTGTAAGACATGAGTGACCTACTTGTGTGGATTTGGTTTTTCCTTGAAATTCATCCGATCAACATTTAATTTAATATGATTGGATTTTTCGTCAGTATCTGACTGAATGTCACTTTTTTCAGTCTCTAGAGCAACCAAATTCAACACTCACTTTTGATATGGATTCTCTTCCAAACCATAGACTCTTATCATAGTGAAATTTTAAAAAAGGAACCAGTCTCCCACTTTGGTGGTCTTTTCCAATTGTAGTGACCCTTTGACTAAGGAATAATTATAACGAATTCTTCATTTTGGATAATAAAGTCTAATATAGAAATAAAAGAGTCTTAGATGGGAACTAATTATTATACGCATTTATTACTTCACACACATTGACCAAAGTTATTGAATTCTTATCTTATTGATGATATTTATATTCATATAATATAACTTCAAATTGACAACTTATTAATTAATTCATTAATAACCTAGACATTAGTAACTAATGTGTTTATTGAACATAATATTTTATGTGTGTTGGATATGTAGGCATAGCTATCACACACATATCCCACACATAGACGATAATAACAATCGATGTTCCTAATGCATATTTTTAAAATGTTCACAACTAATCATGCATACAAATAAATAAAGTAAATCAAACTTCAAATAATACACATTAAAGAAAGAATAATAATTCAACATTCATCCATCTTTAAAATTGAATTATTATAATTTAAACATGGTAGGAACTACGTTAGGAAACAAGGAATGGCATATCGAATCCTAAATGTGAGCCTCAATTGACTTAGAATCACCCCTCCTTTTAAACCCTTAATTCCATCTCGCATCTCCCATCCCTTCCTTTGTTGAAATATGTTGGAGTTTTGACTATATTGATCTAACTCTAGATATAATCCAAATGCGAATGCATCAAACCTTTCAACCTAACATCTCTAGTAGAAAACTAGTATTAATCATCACACATCTAGGGGAGTGTGGATAACATGACCATCCCACAATGCGAGGGGAGTGTGGATATCTATAAGAGAAGTGTGTATTTGTGATAGTTTAGTTACAAGTGGTAATAACATAGAGTCAGGACGTAGTAAAGTGCCTACTAAATAGGGCTACATGCAATCAATATATTAGTATCCCCAACTTGTTTTAATCAAGTCAAGGTCCAATGGGACCAATATAACACAATGTTTGTTAGTAGAAAATACACCTAAATGTTTTTTCGTAAATTATGGTTGTGGAGTTTACTTCAGTTTTGTCAAAGCGCAAATTCCTTACACCACCTTTGGGCCACTGAAACCAATCCTATTTTCTATTAATGTGCATGTAGTTGGATCTTCTTTAGTAGGGTCATGTGGGTATCTAAGGATTTCCTACATGATTCAGGAAATTAAATTAAAGGCTAGTCACGTGATCAAATAAATAATCAATTTAATGTTTGAATTTTATTACTAGTGTGTTAAGTAGCCATGAGGGAGAATGATTATGTTACTTTATTGTTCATTAGCGATTATTATGGGAATGGTCTCCTAAATATCGCTAAGATTGAGAAAATAAGAATAAAAGATAATCATTTTTTCTAAAATTATGTCTTAAAATTTTCAAATTTGTAGCAAGATATTAATTACATGTGTGTGTGTGTGTGTGTGTGTGTGTGTGTGTGTTATGATACACATGTGATTTTTTTTGTATTCATGAGATAGAGTAATATACCTTCATAATGTTATGAGGGCCATGTGACCTAACACTAGTGATATATCCACTCACAATAGAAACCTTTTCTAATGAAAACCCATATCATATGGGAGTTTTTATGATAGAAATAACATTTTATCCCTACCTTCTAGTTAACAAAACTCTTCATAAGTATTGATTTTTCATTGAATTTCAATTTAATGGTATTTTTAATGGTATATCAATCTTCTTTAGAGTGATCTCCTTCTCCATTCCCAAATGATTTAGACAAGAATTGACATATTTATGTCAACCCCTATTAAGCCATAGGTGGCTTTGACTAGAGTTTGAAGAAATCATAGGTAGCATATTTTCTTTCATGTTAGTAGTCTCGTGTGCCTGTACATTAGGTACCTAGTTTTAGTCATTCTCTTAATGGGGAAATAACTAATTATATGAGGATAGGATAGGTTGTATGATATTAATTTTAATATTATGAATTATTAACACTTTTGAATTTTCTTAGTATTTCTTCATGATTATATAGAAGTGCTACAACCCAAATCTTCAAATCCATATAATATAAAAAGATTTATGAGTGTCTCAAAAGGGGTTTATTTTTTTCCCAGAGCTAAAATTCATACAATTTATAATTGTTTTCAAGGTCAAAATAGGTTTTCTATCCTTCATTGATCATTTTCTCAATGCTATAGTTTCAATTAAACTTGTGATTAAGGTCAACTCCAAGATATTAATGTGAAGAAACTTCCTCTAAGTTGTTATTCTCATATATCCTAAATGAAAAGTCATATTTATTAAAGGGTTAGCATATGCACAAGTCAACTTCCATTAAAGTTTTATTATATTTTACCTCCCTACGATAATGGTGTTAGCCATATGGGATAGAAAGGAATAACTATCATTTTTCCAAAGATGCTTATGAAGCAGAAAGGAGGGGTCTTTGAAAAATGTGGTAGGGAAGGTGATAAAAGTGGAAGAAAATCAAGCGTGCGGGTTGGCTAATTGAGAGGAGAAATAATTCTTGAAATTTGAAGAGGACTTAACTACTTTATTGGTTATTCACATATTACTTTGTTGTGTCCTAGATTGTTGTTGTTGTTTGTGACACTTTGGACATGGAGGGATAGGATGTCAGGTTTAATAATCAACAACAAATAAACTCAAAACTATATCAAGCAAGGGAGATAGGGAGTTTATAGTTAATAAATCCCTTAGTGGAAATACTTTTCAATCAAATATGATTCGTGTGTGTGTTTCTATTGTACAATTAGGTCCTTTATGTAACTTTAGGTGACCATAAAATATTTCACAGACATGTATTTAGTTCAACCATATCCACAACTATCCAACAATTTGTCCTTAAATCTCTCAAGTGATTATATGACATCATCATCCCTAACTTCTCTCCTTGTCCTCATCTTTAATTTATATGCACACTTGTGTCATTTACATTATTAACATATTAAAATTAATTTATCATCTATCATAGGTAGGAGTTAATCCTTCATACTCCCCCTTAACAAATACTTGTGATTTCAATAATTCTTTCTATTTAATTGGTCTCTTGTATTTTTTATTAAGGTTGGTTGTCATTGATGTCAACCCTTGAAGAAAGACCTATAGCACAAAGTTTTGGGTAATGGACACAATATTGTTTGATGTAAATATGAATCATTATTGTTTTTTCATGGTTGATAAGAAGTAAATATGGATGAACTCCAAAGTGGTCCCCTTATGGTGAAATCCCTCATGGGAAGATGCTTTGTGGAGTAAGATAACTAATGATTAATTGTGGAATAATGAGATGAAAGACAATGAATTTTTCAGGGAAACTATCCTATATGGATAGTGCTTGTCATTCCATTTCCGTTGGTATGTGAAACATCACATAATCCCTCATGTTTAGAGAGTTATGGCCATGAGAAGTTGGAGATCCCAAGTTTGGATAATGGACCCAAGTTTGTTTGATGGGTAATGGTATGAGTTATGATATATTTTTAGATAATACTATTATATATGGATAGTACATGTCATTCCATTTCTTTTGGTATGCAGAACATCACATAAATCCTCACGGTTTGAGAGTTATGGCCTTACGAATTTGGAGGACCCTCATATGTCATCTAGAAGCCCCAAAAGGTCAAAGTAGTCAAAGTAGTTTAAGATATTTTAAAAGGTAAATAATAAAGTGAAGTGATGAGTGTATTATAATTCAAAGTGAATACAAAATAAATTATTTCAATAATAAATTTAATGGAGAAATTAGAAGTGGGTTAACCGTAAAATAAGGAAAGTGGGCCAAGTGACCTAGAAGATGTTTTTAAGGAAGTTACTTGGAGGGTATAAATAAGAGGTAAGGCTCTCTCATTTGAATCACACTTGAGAATATTGAATATATATAGGTGTTTAAGGTAACCGAGGATATATAAGCCGAAATTCTGAGGGAAGGTGAAGAAAATAAGGCCTAAATGCAAGGAAGGATAAATTCTTTCAATGGTGCTTTCTAAGGTATGTTATTTACAAATCATATCACGATTTTAGCTATAATTTTTTTTTTGGCATGTTTACAAGAAGAGCATGATTTTCATTGATGGCAAGAACAACAACAACGATGACAAATAGGAAAACAAGGAAGATCAGGAGACAGGCAGGCAACGAAGAACAACATCGATCAAAAGGCAAGATCGAAGAATTGATCAGGCTCCATTTTAGAGTTTCGGCTACTAGAATTTTGGATACTGGGAGTTGGAGATGTCAAGGACCTTCACGACAGGAGTCTCAAAGTGGAAAAATGAGAAATGTTGATGTGATGGTCATCCGAATCCATTTCGCAGTTTCGGCTACCGGGATTTCGGATATCGGGAGTTGAAGTGTCAAAACACTTCACCATAGGAGTCTTGGAATTGTGAAATGTGAAACACTGAAATCATGAAAGTAGGAGACAGTTTCAGATACCGGTTTTTCGGATATCGAGAATTGGGGATGTCAAGAACTCTTACTATAGGAGTCCCGAAGTCACGAAACCCGAAGTCACAAAATATGAAATCGTGAAATGTCAAAGACTCCATACCAGAGGTTCAGATACCGGGAGTTGGAGATGTCAAGGAATCTCACGACAAGAATCCCGAAGTTGTGAAGTGCAAAAAGCCGAAAAGTTGAGCTGAATCCATTTCATATTTTTGCAGACTAGAAGGTGGAGTTGTCAAGAACTTTCATGTCAAGAATATCGAAATTGTGATGTGCAAAATCACATATATATCTGGACCGTCGAATCATCTAGAGTGTGGATCGTTGATCCGACTCCATTTCGGAGCTTCAGATACTGAGAGTTGGAAGAGTCAAGTGATGAGACTCTTCATCACAAGAGTCCCAAAGCAACGAAATGTGAAATGACGAAATCCTAAATCAGGCACAAGGAAGGCCCGTAAAGTGTCAAATTCATGACAAGATCTAGACCATTGGGTCCATAGGATACGAGATGCAGATCGTTATTTCACCTATTATCGAAATGATCAGAGCTAGTGCAACCAAGATCCATTTTAGAGCTTCAGATACTAGGACATGAAGCATCAAGAACTCATCTCCATAGGAACGCTGAAGTGTCGAAAAGAAAAATCATGAAAGGAAGTCACATGGTCAAAGACCTATAGAGAAAATCTTGAAGTGGCAAGCTCCTGTTTCGGAGTTTTAGAGATCGTTTCTTGGAGATTTGAGATTCCACACAACATGATTGTAGAAATACCAAAATGTGAAACATGTTTTGGCTCAGCTTGTGGTCACAACCATTGGTCACATCGGTGGAAGATGGAGGAAGGATCTAGTGTAGACAAGCTCCATTTCAGAGTTTTGGGGATTGGGACATGGAGAGTAACAAAATATTTACCACGGGGATCTCGAAATGCCAAAGTACAAAAAGGCGAAATGAACACAAGATTCAATGAAGTCAATTCAATGGTGTAGATGAATTTGAATAAGATCAGAGGGCTACTGTTTCACTTCACAGTGTAACTGCTAGAAAAAAATGACGGTTTCTACCAGAGGATGAGCTTGTCTATGACAGAGAAGATGAAGAGTCTCAACTGCCAAAGAAGATGAGGAATCTCGAAATAACACCCAGTGATGATGGATGCGTGGGTGAAACCACTAGAAAAGCTGAAGAGTTACCATGATGATCAGGCAGAGTACTCACAATGAGTAGGAGATGTAGAACAGAGCAAGAGAATATGGCACACACGAGATGGGATAGATGTGGAAGAGTGAAGTGGAGAAAACACCCTGATGTGGAGGATATTAGATGTGGAGAGGATGCTAGAGCAAGAAGAAGATTGCATGCACAAGGTTCATAGAAGAATGTTGAACAAATAAGAAATGGGTGTTGTTGTTGAGTGTGACTGAGGTGTGAAGACGGAGGCAGAGCACAACATCATAAATATATAGAAGGGGAATGGTGCATTGAAGGGACATGGAAAAGATAGCATAAAAGGCAAAAGAACAAAAAGCGCAAGGAGTGTGTAGAAGACACTGATGTAGACAAAGAAAAGCAGTGTAGTAGAACAATGATGAGACCGGTAAGCCATTTAAGAACTTTATATCACTATAATAAGTCATAATAGCAAAGATTTATATTTTAGGGTGGTAGGGGGGTGCTAGGGAGGACTGTTGTCTTTAGAGGTTCAAGTGGGTGCTTGAACAAAGGGAGTTGTAGCTGTAAGTTTTAAACCTGCGAAGTAAAGCAATGCATATATATATTCTTAAGCAATACAGAAATTAATCAATGGCTCATACACAGAATACAC
>ML809674.1:109778-127969 GCA_009831015.1 Picea engelmannii | reverse complement strand
CAATGTTTTTAGGTATTCCGTAGATACCAAAACCCTAATCCCTTAATCCGGGATTAATTTACAAATCAGCTAAAAATAGCAAAATCCGCTAAAAATAGCAAATAACCGCCCAAAAAAAAATTTTGGGGCGTTGCCCCGAACCCATCGGCCCCGGGCGATGCCCGGTGCCGAACGCTGCGAGTACTTGGGGCACTGCCCCAAACCCCGTCGGCCCCGGGCTACCGCCCGGTGCCGAACGCTCTGCGTAACCAGGGGGGGGCATACCTACCCCCCCCCTTTACTTTTTACCCTCTAGTTGGTACGGACTGCCAGACGCAGTTGTTGTAGCGCACCCACACACAAACACATGCAAAGAATATAACACATACCCAACAGTAGCTTCCATCTAGATGCAGCCAAAGAATCCAGGGTGCCAGGGTGGTGCAAGGGAGAACTGTTGTTCTCTGTTATACATGTTGGTTCCTGTGTGACTGGAAGTTGGTGCTTCCATCCAGTTGGTGTTGGAACACTTAGCGAGTTGGTGCTTCCTTCTAGTGGGTGCTACAGAAACCACGGAGTTGGTGCTAGAGAATCCAGAGAGTTGGTGCTCTCAGCAAGTAGTAGCTTGCAAAACAGAGGTTGTAGCCTCATTATGAGTTGGTGCTCATATGTATGATAATGTAAAGAATGTACAGATTACTTATCATATAAAGAAGAAGAGGTTTTTACCCTTTATGGGTTTCCTCAGGAAATGTCTGTCTTTGTCTATCTCATATGTGTGAATGATGTTGAATGGTCTATTGCTTACTTTCCTGCATTATTGTGATTGTCATTGAGTGATATGGAAATAGTTTAAAATAAGTATTATTGTTTAAGCAAGGTTACAACTGATTCACCCCCGCCTCTTAGTTGTCCAACATTTTTTTATATAATGATTCAGACCATGAAATTTCTATTCCACTAACAAAACGTATCCAAGTATCTGTGGTAAAAAATTCATCTTGTCAGTCCTTATATTTTTGGAGTTACACTCCATGGAAAATAGGGTTTGTGGCTAGTCCTGAAACTAGTCAAAAATAGGTATTTCAGGTAAAAACATCATAACTTATTCATAACATATCCACATTCATTGAAACCAAATGTGTTGGTTAGGGTACAGTCTGTAGTATTCTTTGTAATAGTTTCAGATTATTTCAACAAATATTCTTTGCGGTGAACGCTCTAGAAGGTTTCTCTTTAGAGTAAGCTAGAATTCAGTAAGGTATGCCATTTTTGCTATAACTCCTTTTCTGAGAGGTTCCAAGTAGTGACACTTGGAGGAATTTCATAAAACACACTAAAGATATTTTATATCAGTTTCATATCTTTATATACTAAAGGTACAAAATTAAGATTACTTCAAGTTGGGGTTGTTGACTAATCCAAAACTAGGCATGTGAGACTAAACAAAAGTTTGATGAAAATAATAGTCTCTTGTTGTTAAAGTTAAGGAAGGTTTGCAGGAATGTGATCATATACACTGGGTTTATTACAGAGCTACAAATCATATTTGGATGATGAAATAGATAAGGGATTTTGGTTGAGGTACATGTTGAGTACATGGTTGAGACAAGTAGTTGATGAGTTGGCACATACATGAGGTGTATAGTTGATGATGTTGGTACATATTGATGAGTCATAGTTGATGAGTAGTTGACACACATGATTGGTACATGGTTGGATGCACTTGTTTATGGTACAGGTTGATTACAGGTTGTTTGGTACAAGTTGGTACATGTTTGATGAACTTTTTTATGGTACAGGTTGATTACAGGTTGAGGTACAGGTTGATGCATGGTTGATGCATTGTTCAGATTTATTGGTATAGGTCTACAGTGGTATATCTCATAGTGATAGTGTTAGATTGGTTTCATCATTCTACTTCTACTTTAGGGTGGTTGCATGGGGCAAGGATAAGTGGTTGTAGCCACCTTTCGGTTGTAGTCGGAGAACATAGTGGGTTTTAGCCTCCTTCTAGTTGTAGCCAGAGAATTGGGGAGTTGGAGCTTCCTTCAGATTATAGCTTGAGAAACTAGGGTGTTGGATCCTCCTTCCAATTGCAGTTGGAAAAAAAAGGAAGTTGGTGCTTCCAATGAATGAAATTCTTCAAGACATATAAGAAAAATCATTCTGTGGTTTTCTCCCAATTTGGGTTTCCACATAAAACACTGATGTACTGTGTATGTGTATGATTGTTCATTTGTTCATTCATTATTTACTCTACAATTATTGGATGATAATGCTTCATTGATATAACACTTGGATTATATGGTTAAAAAGGATTAAATTTCTCTGTTACCGATTCACCCCCCCTCTCAGTAATCCAACAATTGGTATCAGAGTCGATTCCTTAAGGAAACAGTTTGACCACTAGAAGGAGATCGTGGATTATTCTGATAATGGAGTACCAATGTTTAATGGTTAGAATGGTTTTAAGTATGAGATGTGGAGCATAAGGACATAAGTATTTTTACAGGCACATGGACATTATATTTGGCTATCATTTGTTATAGGATATGATAGTTCAAAAAGGGAAAATACTGCAGCCAAGAAGGAATTGAGGAAAAATAACAAAATATCAATGAATTTTATATAGGAAGGATTACCTAATCGAGTAAGAAAAAAGGTTGGTAAATGTTCATGAGCAAAAGAACTTTGGGATAAATTACATGACATATATTCTTCACCCATCATAGATTCAGAAAATGTCAAAGAAGATGCATAAACAAATCAAGAAGAATTATGTTCACCATGTCAAGAATATTCATAATATGAAGATTACATAATCACTAGAGGTATGTTATTTTGTGTTAATTGTGAAAAACATGGACATATTGAAATATAATGCCATGAAGGAAATGAGACAGGAAAAATAATTGAAAAGGAAGGCAATTATGAAGAATAATTGATTAGTTATTTAGATGAACTAAGAAAAGAAAACAATTCACTCAAGAAAGAATTGACGAAACAAAAGGAAAGTTGTCACATTTTTTAAGAAGCCAAACAGGTGATCGCAAACTTAAGAACTCAGCTAGAAGAAGCCAAAAAGATCGAAGAAAATATTCAATATCAAAAGCAATGTTTGGAAACCAACATAACAACACAGAAGGAAGAAGTAGAAATGAGAGAGAAGATATTGACATATCATCTCAAGGAAATAACTAACAATCTAAACTAACTTGAGGTAGAGTTTGGTCAAGAAGAGAAAGGACTTGAAGAGTAAATAATCACATTAAAAATTCAGCTTGAAAAATAGAAAAGAATAGAAGAAGTCATGAAGTATCAGTTAATGATCAAAGAAGAATAGGTTGAGAAGCTTGAAGAAGAAGTTGTCACATTGAGAAGTAAAATCATCAAGCTCAACATGAATGTTAAAGAGACAGAAACATCCACAACAGTTATAGAGAATGAAGAGAATCACTCTAGGTTGCTAGAAAAGAAAAATGAAGAAAATAGAAAGAGTTATGCATACGTACTCAAAGGAAGGAATCATGGTCAACTAGAATCTAAGAAAACTATTACAGATAAATCTTCAAGGGGGGCATCCATGTTCAAGCCAGAAAGAAACTTCAATCATGATCATGATCAGTCAAGACAAAAATTCAGAAGGACTACGCCACAAATAAGAACATTCATTCCCAGGTATGCAAATTTATTTTATGGTCATTATTTCTATTTTACTAACTTTGGACATAAGGTTGCAGATTGCAGGGATTATAAAAGAAATGTTCAAGAAAGAAGTTTCTGTGTGGCCACATGTAACATTGAGTGTTACAAATGTCATAACTATGGACACATAGCCAGTGATTGTAGAATCATGATCAATACTTCCATGAAAGAGAATATTGATATCAGATATAATAAAGTATGGATAAGAAAGCAAGAAGAACATGTGAACCAAGACCAGGTACCAGAGATTGCAAGATTGGCAATGAAATGAGATGAAGAAAATTCTACAGAGAAAAATAAAGATGTCAGATACAGAAAGGTTTGGAAAATAATTGAAATAAAGGAAGGGTAAGTAAATAAGGAACAGGTTCAAGAGATTTTACTTTCAGGCATGGTAGTGAAAGATGAATCCATAGACAAAAAGAAAGAATTCAAAGCTTAGAGAGATAATGAATCTACCCATGAAGATGATGATGAATCTACCAATGAAGATGATGATGAATACACATCAAAGAAGGAATTGTTCTGAGCCATCCATGTTGGAGACTCCCAAGTAATATAAATATTAGACAGGGGGAGTTTATGTGATAGCTATGACAGAAAAAAGAACCATTTGTAGAGAAACTTGTCGAGTTTGAGAAGACAGATTCAGAGAAATCAGTTAGGAGAAGTACAGTTTGATAGTATAATGATAAATGGGTTAGCATTATGGAAAATTGTGAAAGTAGAGTCTTGTATAGTATGGAAAAAAATGGATTCGTAAGAACACTTAGCAGGTTTGGATAGATATATGATAGTGGATGAGAGCATGGATTCATAGATTGGTTTAGATAGTGGTTCAGAGACAAAGGAACATTATGATACTGGATGATAATTAAATAGGAAATGGATCAAACAATTCTAATGGATTACAAATTGACAGATATTTTTTGGAAACAGGCATTGCATACAACAATTCACATTCAAAACAGAGTAATGCTTAGAAACAACACTGAAAAAACTCCCTACGAGCTATGGAAAGGAAGACCATCAAATGTGAAGCACTTCAGATTTTTTGGAAGCAAATGCTACATCAAAAGAGAAGATGGAAGAATGTGAAAGGTTGACTCTCGTGTGGACAAAGGATTACTTTTTGGTTACTCAAGTACAATGAAATCATACAAGTGTTACAATCTGATATTGAACAAAATTGTGGAAAGCATCAACGTAACAATTAATGAAACATGCAAAACATAATCAAAGTAAGAAGAAAATGAATCAATGGAACAACCTTCCAGAGAATAAGAAGAAGATGGAACATCAGTATAAGAGGAAGATGAAGAGAATCCAACAGAAACAAAAGAGCAAGTTCAACAAGTGTCTCCAAAGACACCCAGTAAATGAGTACAGAAGAATCATCCTTCAAATTACATTATTGGAAACAATGATGCAAGAGTTGAGACTAGAAAAATAATTCATTCACTGGAACAAACACACCTAGCACTCTTATCTACAATTGAACCAAATTGTTTTGAAGAAACCAACAAGGATGAATTTTTGAATAAGGCCATGGATGAAGAATTGGATCAAATAGAGAAAAATGACACTTGGGAATTGGTTCCAAGACCAAAAAATTAGAATGTGATCGACACAAAATAGGTTTTTGAGGAATAAATTAAATGAAGATGGACAAGTTATAGGGAACAAATCTAGATTGATATGTAAAGGATATGATCATATTGAAGGAATCGACTTTGAAAAGACATTTGCCCCAGTTGCCAGAATGGAAGTAATCCGTTTTATTTTAGCTTATCCATGCTCCAAAAATGTTAAAGTATATCAGATGGACGTAAAATCATTTTTTTTGAATGGGGAACTTGAAGAAGAAGTCTACATTGAACAAGCAGAAACATTTCACTTGTCATAGAACACATATTATGTGTGTAAATTAAAGAAGGCCTTATGTGGTCTAAAACAGGCTCCTAGAGCATGGTACTCTAGACTGGATAAGTATCTGCAACAGGTAGGGTTCAGAAAAGGAAGTGCAAACAACAACCTCTACATCAAGGTAAGTCAATGTAATATTTTATTAATTGAAGTTTATGTTGATGATATTATTTTTGGCAGTGATGATGACAGGTTAAGCCATAAATGTGAAAAAGATGTGCTGAAAGAATTTGAAATGTCGCTACTTGGAGAAATATCCTTCTTTCTAGGACTTCAGATACATCAAAGAAACCAAGGAATTTTTATTTCTCAAACCAAGTATATCATAGAAATGCTAAAGAGGTTTGGAATGGAAGATTGCAAACCAATTGTCACTCCCATGCAAACCAGTTGCAAATTGACCAAAGATGATGATTCAAAGTCTACAGATCAAAGGAAATAAAGGTCAATTATTGGAAGCCTATTGTATGTGACAACATCTAGACCAGATGTAATGCAAGTAGTTGGACAGGTGGCACGATTTCAAGTAACACCAAAGGAATCACATGTATTAGCAGTGAAGAGGATTTTCAGATATCTCAAAGGAACATAAGAGTTTGGGCTATGGTATCCAAAGAAATGATCTATTACTAATTTCCTACACAAAATAAGATTGTGAAGGCTATATTGATGACCGACGAAGCACCAGCAGAGTAGTGTTCTACTTAGGTGAGTGTTTAGTATCATGGATGAGCAAGAAACAATCATTAGTATCTCTATATGTAGTTGAGGTAGAGTATATTGCAGCAGTAACATGTTGTACATAGGTTCTTTGGATGAAAAAAACTTTGACAGATATACAGGTTGAGTATGATGAGCCCATTCCAATATATTGTTATAATACAAGTGCCATCAGTATCTCAAAAAACTCAGTGATGCACTCCAAGACGAAGAAAATTCCAATCAAGTATCACTTTCTATGGGAATAGGTTGCAGAAAAGAACATCAGAGTTGAGTATGTGGGAACAAAATAACAAGTGGCGGACATCTTTACAAAACCACTTCCACGGGAAGCCTTTGAATATCTTTCCCAAAGACTTGGATTTATTTCTACTCCAAAATGAATCATTTTTGAATGCTTATCGTATATGTATTAGATGTACATGAGGAAGAACCATAAGAGGACATTTCAGTTAGAGGGAGCGACCCCAGATGGAAAGATACCTTTTCCATTGATGACAAAGGGGGAGCGATTTATTAGATGTAGAGGACATAGACATGGTTCCAGGGGAGAAGATTTATCAGATGCAGAGGACAGAAGCATGGTTCTAGGGGGACCATGAGTGATATGATTTTAGTATCACATCAAAGTGTTGTCATCAATGCCAAAGAGTAAGATTGTTGGTTAAGGTTGGTTTCCATTGATTTCAACCCTTGAAGAAAGCCCCGTAGCACAAAGGTTTGGGTAATGGACCCAATGTTGTTTTATGTAAATATAACCCATTATTGTTTTGTCATGGTTTATAAGAAGTAAATATGGATGAACTCCAAAGTGGTCCCTTATGGTGAAATCCCTCATGGGAAGACGCTTTGTGGAGTAAGAGAACCCATGCTTAGTTGTGTAATAATGAGATGAAGGATGAAGAATTTGTTAGGGAAAATATCCTAGATGGATAGTTCTTGTCATTCCATTTCTGGTGGTATGTCTAACGTCCCATAACCCCTCACGATTAGAGAGTTATGGCCATGAGAAGTTGGAGACCCCAGGTTTGGGTAATGGACCCAAGTTTGTTTGATGGGTAATGGTATGAGTTATGATATATTTTCCAATAATAATATTGTTTATGGATAGTACATTTCATTCCATTTATGGTGGTATGTGGAACGTCACATAACTCCTCATGGTTTGATATTTATGGCCTTACGAAGTTAGAGGACCCTCATATGTCATCGAGAAGTCGCAAAAGGTCAAAGTAGTCAAAGTGGTTTAAGAGATTTCAAAAGGTAAATAATAAATTGAAGTGATGAGTGTAGTATAATTCAAAGTGAATAAAAAATAAATTATTTCAATAATAAATTCAATGGAGAAATTAGAAGTGGGTTAACCCTAAAATAAGGAAAGTGGGCCAAGTGACCTAGAAGATGTTTTTAAGGAAGCTACTTGGAGGGTATAAATAAGAGGCAAGGCTCTCTCATTTGAATCACACTTGAGAATATTGAATATATATAGGTGTCTAAGGTAACCAAGGATATCTAAGCCAAAATTCTGAGCGAAGGTGATAAAAAGAAGGCCGAAATGCAAGGAAGGATAAATTCTTTTGATGGTGCTTTCTAAGGTATGTTATTTACAGGTCATCTCACCATTTTCGTTATAACATTTTTTATATAATGATTTAGACCCTAAAATTTATATTCCATTGAGAAACCATATCCAAGTATCCATGGTAAAAAATTCAGCTTGTGGGTCATTGTATTTTTGGAGTTACACTCCGTGGAAAATAGGGTTTGTGGCTAGTCTTGAAACTAGTCAAAAACAGGTGTTTCGGGTAATAACATCATAACTTCTTCATAAAAGATCCAAATTCAGTGAAACAAAATGTGTTGGTTAGGGTATAGTATTTTGTATGCTGTGAAACATTTTCATATCATTTCAACAAATATTCTGTGTGGGGAATTCTCTACAAGTTCGTTCTCTAGAATAAGTCAGAATTCATAAAGGTATGTCATTTTTTCAATAAATCCTTTTATCAGAGGTTCTAAGTAGTGACACTTGCAGGAATTTAATAAAACAAACTGAATAAAATTGTGTATCAGTTTTATATCTTTACACATTACATGTACAAAGTTATGATTACTTCAAGTTAAGGTTGTTGACTAATCCAAAACTAGGCATGCGAGACTAAAGAAAAGTTTGATGAAAATGCTAGTCTCTTGTTTTTAAAGTTAAGGAAGGTTTGTAGGAGTGTGATCATATACACTAAGTCTATTCTAGAGCTACAAATTAGATTTGGATGATGAAATAGATAAGGGCTTTTGGTTGAGGTACATGTTGAGTACATGGTTGAGACAAGTAGTTGATGAGTTGGCACATACATGAGGTGTATAGTTGATGATGTTGGTACATATTGATGATTCATAGTTGATTAATAGTTGACACAAATGATTGGTACACACTTGGTGCATGGTTGGATGCACTTTTTTATGGTACATGTTGATTACAGGTTGTTTGGTATAGGTTGGTGCATGGTTGATGCACATGTTTATGGTACAGGTTCATTACAGGTTGAGGTACAAGTTGATGCATGGTTCATATTTATTGGTATAGGTTTACAGTGGTATATCTCAAAGTGATAGTGTGACAGTGGTTCGATCATTCTACTTCTACTTCAAGGCGGTTGGACAGGGCAAGCACAGGTGGTTGTAGCCACCTTCTCGTTGTAGATAGAGAACATAGGTGGTTGCAACCTCCTTCTAGTTGTAGCCAGATAATTGGGGAGTTGTATATTCCTTCAAGTTGTAGCCTAAAAAACAAGGGGGTTGGAGCCTCCTTCTAGTTGCAGCTGGAAAACAAAGGAAGTTGGTGCTTCTAATGAATGTAATTCTTCAAGACATATAAGAAAAATAATTATGTGGTTTTCTCCCAATTTGGGTTTCCACGTAAAACATTGGTGTACTGTGTATGTGGATGATTGTTCATTTGTTCATTGATTATTTAATCTACATTTATTGGATAATAATTCTTCATTGATATAACACTTGGATTATATGGTTAAAAATGATTAAATTTCTCTATTACTGATTCACCCCCCCTCTCAGTTTTCCAACGTGTATATTTGTATAATTCCTACAACAATTCAACTATTTATGTTTCATTTTCCCAACATGGATTAAATTTTAGGAATTTTCACACCCATCAAACACATTTTGTTGAAGTTCTAGTTATGTCTCCCTTTGTAATCTTTGTTTTGAGTCTTTGAAGTCTATTTGAGTTTAAATGATTTTATTTTTAGAAGAAAATATATATCAGTGTTTAGATATAACATATGCACTGTGCATATGTTATATAATATAAAATTTGTACAGTTCATATGTTATATAATATAACATTATCCAATCTATGATCAGATAAGAGTGCAACACTTAGTAAAGCAAGATTTCTTATGTGCCAAGATTAAAGGAATAACAAGTTGTTGTACAGTAAACAATGAATTCCGAGATTAGGAAGGTGTTTCATTATCCATGGTGTGATTAGATAAGTCACTTTGGTTTTTAGAAGAATATATATATCACTGTTTAGATAATTTGATATATTGTCATTTTGAAAACAGATTTAATCTTTGTTTAGTCGTCTTCTATTTTTGTATAACATAAGATAAGTTCTGACAGTTAAAATGTCAGTAAGTGTTTTGAGTTTTCTAAATCCATAATTCTCCACTTCTACCATTATTTTCAGCTTCTTTGTATGCCCCTCTCAAAATATCACTAGTTTTGCAAAGTCTTAGAATTAGAAATAATGACCTTCTTTAGATAAAAAAAAATATTATTATTAAATATTTAACCCTTAACTCACTATAATATTTATCATATTTATCAAGAAGATCCCATGCAGTATCCCATCCAACCGTCATATATTATAAAATATAACAAGTAAACTATGCATGTTGGAAAATATGAAAAATATATTGAAAAATATGGAAAATATATTGAATGATCAAATTTCAAAACAAAACATCCTATAAAAACATTTTCTAGATCACAAAGATAATGTAAGAATATCACCTAAACTACTCCATTAGCATCATTGTAGCCATTGCCATTTGAAACAATTAATTTTGTGACAATTAAGACTCACTCAATTGCATCTTCTTCAAAATATATACGCCATTAAAACTCACATTACTATTTGTAGAATAGGCTTCATTACCATCATAAATTTTGTGACAATTAATAATCACTCAATTTCATATATTTCCAAATATATATCCCATTAAAACTCACATTACTATGTTTACAATAGGTTATGATGCACTTACATTTGAAATTATTGTCATGATTTCTCTCAATCAACGTGAATTTCCACCTTATATGACTATATTTTATCTATATTTCTAACCCCAACTAAGACTCAAAAATATTACATTTGCTCCACCTCGTATTAATTTATATTAGAAATATGAAAAACCCTCATACCCATCCCATGTAACATGACAATAAAGGAATTAGTATAAAAACTCAATGACATAAACAATGCTAATAGAAAGTTTATCAATGGAATATAATCCATGTTCATGCAAGACCTTCACCTCGTCGTGATTAAAGCATGTTGATGTTATTAGTGGGTGTGTGAGGTTATGAAGATTAAACTCTTTGTTTTGGGGATTCTAATGCATTGCATTATATGTGGTCTTAGTGGATCCAACCATAAGGAACTTTTAAGGAATCTTAAAGAAATGTTTTAATACATTTTTTTAGTGGATCCAACCATAAGAAAATTTTAATGAATCTTAAAGAAATGTTATAAGGAATATATATGTGGTCTTATTGGATTCAACCATGTTCAAAGAGTATGAACATGCTATTGATTTAATTTTGGGTATTTATCCACTCAATTTTAGAATTTATTGCTTTTTATATTCTCAAAAGAGTGAGACAGAGTAAATGGAGAAAGACATGTTAGAAGTTGAAATCATGCGTCTCAAAAAGAATGTATTCTACTCTCTGGTGATCTTAGTAAAAAAGAAGGATAATTCTCAAAGGATGATCCTAGACTATACAAAATTTAATAAATTGCACTTAAAGATACATTTCTCATTCCTACCATTAATAGGTTATTAACTTGTATTTGTAATCCCCTTTCTTGTTGTTTTTCTGAATTGATTTCCCTTGGCGAACCTAGCTTCTGATTTCAATGACTTGTATGTGTGGGTTTTATTGATTATTATGAAAATATTGTGGTTTTATCTTCTATCCCTTATCCCTTTAGTCATCAATATGTGCCTGATCAGTTGGCCAGGAACCTAATCGACGGTCGTCACTTCAGTGTTTAAAGACCTATAGATTCAAATTCCCTGCTTTTTTTTGCATGGATGATGAGTGAAGAATAATAATTTTCCCTATTGTCTATCCCTTACTTATCTTTGAGTTATTTGATTCATGGTTGAATGTTTAGTCTTTGCGCCTTCTTATGAACGAGTACCTCTATGTCTTGATTGATTAAAACTTTGATTTCTCTCTTTGTTTTTAATTTCTTGAAATTAGGTACATCTCTACATTTTTATTGATAAACTTGTCATTGTGAATGATAAACCTATGAGTTGAATGAGATTCCCTTAGCGAACCCAACTTCTGATTTCAATGATTTCTTTGTGTGGGTTTTATTGATTATTATGAAAAGATTGTGTTTTTATCTCCTGTCCCTTATCCCTTTCATCATCAGTCTTTGCCTGAGCATTCATCCATGAGTTGAATTGACGGTCGTCACTTCAGTGTTTAAAGACCTATAGATTCAAATGCCTTGCTTTTTTGTGCATGGACGATGAGTGAAAGATAAGAATTTGCTATGTTGTCTATCCCTTACTTATCTCTAAGTTTATTGATTCATGGTTGAATGTTTAGTCTTTGTTCCTTCTTATGAACGAGTACCTCTACATCTTGATTGATTGAAAATATGATTTCTCTCTACGTTTTGAATTGCTTGAACTTGCATACATCTCGTCCCTTTTATTGATAAACTCTGCATTCTGAATTATAAACCTCTAAGTTGAATGAAAATCCTGCATTCTGGATTTACAAATATGCACCCATGTTTTCGAATAAATTGTCTCTACGATTTCGTGGCATATTACCTCTGCGTATTGTTTATTTATTCCTCTCTGCAAACAACTTAATACTCTTTGTGTTTTTAATATCACCTTTGTATTTTTGGTTATTTATTTCTCCCAGGGAATTGCCCTAATAATCTCAATGTTTTGATGATCATCTCTACCAAGTCACAATCATTTCAAATGTTTTGTATTTTATAAAAATTTCATAAAAATTTCAAATTGTTCAAGTTTTTATTTCAAACATTTTTTATTTTATAAACATTACAAATCTTTAGGAATTAAATTTATAAATCCATTTTTACATGTGTAATATTAGAGTATCATAAGTTATTAATATTCTTTTACAGATTGTTGATTCTGGAATTTCTTGTTGTACATTACTATCTATATTATAATTTGTAAAGGAATATTTGTAAAATATACATACAATGGAAAATTTTTAAAACATACATATTTAAATTTAATAAATATACTATAAACATATATATTTAGACATTAATAAATAATTTATAAACATCCATATTTAGTCTCCCACTCTGGTCTTGTTTTGAAATTATAGTGACCCTTTGACTAAAGGAATAATTATAACGAATACTTCATTGTGGATAATAAAGTATAATATAGAAATAAAAGAGTTTACAAACTGCAAAAAAACTTCACTAGTGACATGTTCTCATACTATAGGAAATCACTCAATGTTTGGGAGAGCAACATGTTGGCTAGTCATTCACCATCCTAGACTTAAAATAACCCAGATGTGAGTAGTTTTGATGGATTAACATATGGATCAAGTGAGATTGGTACCTCAATGACCTTGTACCCCTAAAATCTAAAAACTATTGGTGCATTGTATTTTCCAAGAACTTGCAGAAGTCAAAGCTTATGAAGGTTTGATTCTCATGGTGTGATAAGGATACTAGGAAATAATATGTTACAATGTAACATATAATTACATTGTAATATGTTATAACATATTACAATGTAGTATGTTATATAGTAATATATGTTATGACATATTACATCATAATATGTTATGACATATTACATTGTAATATGTTATGGAAAATCTGCATTAATATAGTGCAACAAATAGAAAACAAAGAGTAAAACATAGGTAGTATATTCATTGTAGTCATTCCCTCAAATTCCATAATTGATACACTTGTGTAGATTTGGTTTTTCCTTGAAATTCATCCGATCAACATTTAATGTAATATTCTTGGCGTTTTAGTCAGCAACTAACTAAATTTCACATTTTTCAGTCTCTAGAACAACCAAATTTAGCACTCACTTTTGATATGACTTATCTTCCAAACCATAGGCTCTTATCATAGTAAACTTCTCAAAAAGGAACCAGTTTCTCACTTTGGTGTTTTTTTTTCAATTGTAGTTACCCTTTGAATAAAGGAATAATTACAACGAATACCTCTTTTTGGATAATAAAGTTTAATATAGACATAAAAGAGTTTACATACTACAAAAAACCTAAGGTTACATAAAAGGTTAAATGATTCATAGGCCATTCTCTGCCCCTATATCGACGAGGTCACTGGAAGAAGGCTGATAATCATATAAAAAACACTTTATAACTGCATATAAACGCATGTTGAGAAACGCCAAATCATCTAATCACAAACACTTAGAATATAAAAGGGTCTATCATATAATACATTTTCTCTATTAATGTCCCCTCCAAGTGTAATAAAGACCCGTTGATACTTAGTTCCATTGCTTTGTAGATGGAAGATTTCTTCCATCCAACCAAACATGACATAAAGTTAATCGTTGATTTTCATGGACTATGTTCCATACCTGTTGGATGCATGAAATCGGATTTCCCATATAGATAACTGCTACTCCATTACCATACTTTAAACCATGTACTATTGGTGGATTATTTATGCTAATATTAAAGAACCAAAGTATATTTGAAATGGGAATGGGTAGTGGAGTTATGAATCACCATATTATAATTGTGTCTAACATAAAGAAAATCTTTATCAATTTTGTCTTATTTTTTTTTCTTTCTTCATAATTTTTGTTGGTCAATGTTGGAGATATTAACTCGTACTTATATTGTTCTTAACTTTTTATGAATTTTCAAAGGATAGATATTTATTATATATGTTGACATGGTATTCTTCAAACATTCCTCGCAAACACTCTAGGTTCTCCTAAGAAGGAAGAAGAGGAACTCCTTCTTCGACTGAGACTTTGAGTGACCAACAAAAATCTTGTCAAAGGAGATTTTTGAATGCGTCTGTGAATAGATCATCTACAGAATGTGATCAAGCAAGTTCTATGGATGCAACCTTCTTAGATAGGTTGCACATTGATACTCCTACACATGATAATGTAGGGAATAACTTAGGACAAGAGAATATTTCTGGTAATTTTCTTTGATTTTGTTTATTTTTGTTGTATTTTTGTGTATTTAAACTTATGTGAAGTTAAATGTTGTAATTAATTTCAAATGTGTGTGTAGACAATGAGTTTAGAGCAAGGAATGTCAATGAAAGAGATAGTGGTTTCCACAAATATTCTTATGTCAGTGCAGACGGTGAGGGTGGATTTAGGAGGCCGCATTATCAAGAAATAGAATATTACATGCCTACACCCACCTATCCTTAGGATGTTGGTGATGAACTTTCCTTGGAAGGGATTACTGAGGAAATGAAGCTTGATCGATCCTCATGTGTTAAAAGGAGGTTGGAAAACTATTTGGCGGTCTTGGAACTCCCTCAGGAGAATAAACAAAGCTTGCAAATTGTTTTCCATTCATTGCAAAACTTTATGGATGCATATCAGAAGATGCGGACAACCACTGACAGTTTTTTCGATCTAATGAGACAACGAAAATTAGAGGTGATGGGCCCTGATAAATTGGAGACAGTAAAAAATAGAGTTTCAAAAGAAGATGCCATATCGATGTTCAATTTCAAATATGGGCCAAAATGGAAGATGTTGAAGGTGCAATATCTTAAGCACCCTGACATTGCAGGACATCTATATAACATATTTTTGGTGGCATATGGGAAATTTTCATGGAACGATGAGGTTCCACAGTATTTTGCAAGACTCTTTTATGCAAATTTTTTCTTGCACATGCACCCTGATTATACTAGTATACCATCCAAATATTATGGGACTGGTAAATGATGGACATATGATTGCAAAGGAGAATATTGAAATGCAACATTGTCGAGGCCTCCACAACCTTTAGTACCTTACCCAATAGGAGAATTTACTTCACATTCATATTTCCAAGCTACATCAAAGGTTGGCAAAGAGGCTAGGAATGCAATCGAGAAAAAATTGGAAGCGATTTTTTATGGTGTTGATGTTGGCATGAACCATTAGTTAGCAAAAGCCAATTCTCGAGGCATATGTATTTATAAAATAGATGCGAAGTTAGATACCATGTCATAAGAAGATGTTTTGGAGTATGCAAAATTTTGTCGTGATGGTTGGAAGAAGGTCATTCAGAATGATGAACCGAACAACAGATTGGTATGTGTTCTAGTAAGTAATTTTTTTATGCAGTTTAGGATAGTTTACTTTTAATTCTAGATTTAGATATCATTGTATCTATAGAAATAATTGACTTGTTATTGTCATTAATTGCAGTTTGGAAATATGTTAAATGAATCTTCAGTAAATAAGGGGACTTGATTTCACAAGTTTAAATTTGAATGGTTTGAATCAAGTATGTGTTTTCTAATATCCATAGATGACCACTTTAGTTGTTCAATCTCCAATCTTTTGAATGAGAGATCAACCACAATTATAATTTTGTAGAAATGTGAATACATTGAATCCTAGATTTAGTTATTAGTTGTGTTGTTCACAGATCCTTATTCCATCTTCTACTACTTGGGGAGTATTGTCTCAATTCTCATTGGGAGAGTTTGAAGAGGGTGGGAGTTCATAGGTATCATTTAGTGCATTAAAATAATTTAAATTTAATGTGTTATAGTCATTTAAATTTAATTTTTCAAATTTTCAAATTTGAAATGTGTTATATAGGATAATGTGGAGAAGAGAGTACCTGAGAGTGTGCTTGGGAGGGAGATTGGGATTGAGGAGGAAGCAGAGGAAGCACCCAGATTCGGAAAGGATGTGTCCATTCACGATGATTCATAAATGTATGATTTTGACTTTTATCAATTTTTGTTTTCTCAAATTTTTAGTTTAGCCTTTCCTATTCAATGCTTTGATCAATTATTTTGAAATATATAGAACTCCTAGATAATATTATAGTTGTCTTAAATGGTGTACATTCAAACTTATTTAAGGTTAGATCATGATGAAGACCTAATTTTGAACTTGAACATGTTTGAATATTTGAGAATAGACTCTATCCCACATCAGAAAAGGGAAAGTTTCTAAATTTTCTTCGAATACATTCCTTGCTTTCTTTTCCAAGAATGTCATAGTATGGACATTTATGTTTTCGACATACAACGAAGTGAATTCCTTCTTGCTAGGGTATTGTCAAAATCTTAACTAAATTGGTTACTAATCACAAAAACCAACATTCAAGTATATTTACAAATAAGCTCACACATATTGTATATGTGAGCTAGACGACACATATTGCATATGTCAACTAACTCACACATAATTTCAAAGAGAATTTGATTATATGTAATATGAATACATCCCAAAGATGAAAGATTTAAATGGTTTTTGAAGAATGACTTAATATACATGTGTAGATTTGTGTTTTCTTCATGTAAATGCAAGATTATATGAGAAAATCTATTCCATCACAGAAAGAGGTGATACATATTTTCCGGAAGAATGGTTTTTAAAATGGAGATTTGTGAACTTTTTTAGATATAAGTAGTTTCATGGAAGAATGGCTTAATATGGATATTTATGAGTCCTTTAAATTGAAAGGGCGTCATGGAATTTTATTATATGACCATTGCAGAAGAGGAGAGAAGTATTTTACTGCTGAGGAGATTAGTGTTTTATTGTTGTGAAAATATGATCAAATAACAACACCTCGGATGAGAATTTTACCTGAAGGATTTGAGACTTTATCCATAAGGAGAATTTCACCCGAAGGATTTGAGACTTTATCCACAAGGAGATAACTATTTCATTGGAAGAATGACTTGATATGGGGATTTTTGAACTTTCTTCATACACAATTCTATATTTATTTTCAGATTATTATCTAACTCTAACTCACAATTTTTTTTTACGAAGGACACAATTTTTCTCCTTAAAAGTTTTTAAGATTTTAGATAAGATTTTACAAATTGTTTAAATCATGTATGCTTAATGTGGAGAGTAACTATCTTAAATCTGTTTAACTTTTGTTAGGTATGTTATTTTTTATTATTGTTTATTTAATATTTAGTTACAGTATATATGCTAATATGCGTTATTTGTTTTTTTTTATTATTGTCTTTTATTGTTACGGATGTCTAAATTATATTTGGTGGAAAATATGTTTATAATATATTTTGTGGGAAAGAGTATGTTGGAGGATGAGACTTAACTCTTTTGGTATTTATGTCAATTTTGTTTTAATCACAATTTTTGAATTATGTTTTATTTTGCATGTTTGAATTGTAAATTTTTAATTATTGAATTCTGATTTTTTTGGAGGTTTGAATTGCAGGTATGAAGTGATCTATCTTAAAACAATGGTTTAGAGTCCAAAATTTTGGAGTTAAATGTCTTCGTTTTTGTTATCATCCTAAAATGGATGTGGAACCTATGTATTTTACAGTTTAACTTTGATTATATATATATATATAT
>ML809674.1:63810-109691 GCA_009831015.1 Picea engelmannii | reverse complement strand
CAAAATATCAATTTATTGTCTCATATTTGATTTTTCAAAGTTGATAGAAAAAAGTGGCAAAGTTGTTAGTTATGAACTAATGTTTTGTATATTCTCCTTTTTATAATGCATTAAATTAAGCATCAAACTCTTAAATACTTTTCTGCTATGTATTAATTTAAATGCTTCATTTTATGTTCATTGTGAACTGTTAAAAAACACATGATAAAATTCAACATATTTCATAGTGGATTGTTCTTAGACCTATGGGGACTGACAAAATTCAACATGTTTCATTGTGGATGGCTGAACTCTTAGGCCTATCCTACTATGTATTAATTTAAATGCTTCTTTTTATGTTCATTGTGGACTGTTCAAAAACACAGTTTGCAAATTGTCATAGAATGATATGGTATTTTTTATACATGTACGCTTTTTATAAATAAATAAAATTTTCAACCATATTTTATCTATTTTTTTCAACCATATAAACAATGGTATGTATATAAAACTTTTATGAAGGGTATGTATGAAAAACTCCACTCATTTTGTAGGATAGAATGATATGGAATTTATTTATAATTTTGTAAGGAGGATCAATTCTAAAATATAATTTTAATTGGAATATTATTTAAATAAAAGAAATATTCATGATAAGAAAATAGATTGAACTAATTTCTTGACAATAGATTATGATATAAATATATATTAATTAAATAAATATTAATAATACGATAAAATATGATTCTATTGACATATCATCAAATATTTTTGCAGAATAATTTTATATAAAAAGATTTATTTTTTTTCTAGTTACTAATGACCCTATTGGTTACATAGATGCACTTAACTAATAAAAAAAACTAAAGGAAATATAGGCATATGAGATATACTAAATAAATTAAAAGAAAAAATTAGAGTGTGAAATAATGCAAGAATGTGTTGCTATTTATCTATTTAAGAATATGCAAAGCCAATAATACGAGAATGTGTTGTTGTTTATATATTTAAGAATATGAAAACCCAATAGATGGACAAGAAAAAAGTGAACTGCCAAACATACAAGATTGTATCATTGCATATCTATTTAAGAATATATGATAGTATACAACACTTTAAACCATGCAAAACCTATTTGAGAATATATGGTAGTAGAAGACACTTTAAACCATGCAAAATGTATGTTGGTATGAACTGCACCAAAAGAGGAAAAAATTCATGATCTACCAATGTACAACTCAAATAACATGTATGAAAGAGAATTACATTAGTAAAACTGTTTGTAGGCTATGGTTTAGTACTGTTCATATAAACCCACATTGTTGTAAGGGTCATTGATTCACTTGACTTTAGGAAAGATTGTATTAATTTCCTTAATTTTTTTAGAGAAGATCTATTAAGTACAATTTATCCAATTCAATTCTAATGATTAACACTTATAAATAAGTTTAAATGAAAATCAACTTAATTATTAAAATGGAGATTCTAAATAATTTCAAATTTTAAATGAAAATCAACTTAATCATTAGAATGGAGATATTGGTATATATATGATATTATTATTAAAGTGTTATTACAACAAGTGGAATAGATGTTTAAATTCTTTTTAGTTGTTAGAATATTAATTTAATAAATGAAAAAAAAATACCACTTAAAGAAGTCAATGCTCTCAAATCTAGGATAGAAGAAAATTTTAACTCTTCTTTGATTGGTGCAATAGTAATAAAAATAAAATCCTCAAGATAGAAGAGATATCCAACTTAATTGTAGGTATTGTTTATACAATAAAATCTTGAGATTGAAGAGATATTCAACTTATTTTTGGTTTGTGTGATAATAATAAAATAAAATGCTCAAATTGATGTCACAATAAAATAAAACCTTAAAATGGAAGAGATGATCAACTCTTCTTTAATTTTATCATAGTTATTAAAAAACTGCTCAAATCTAGAAGAGATATTCACCCCAAAGTTCATATACCCTTAATAAAATAAAATCTCAAAATGAAAGAGATGGTTTTAACTCTTCTTTAATTTTGAGAACAATAATTAAAAATATATATTCAAAATAAAAGAGATGTTCAATTAAACTTTAATTTATATAATGCTTATAAAATAAAATAAAAATCTGAATGAGTTAAAATTTGAAACAAGATATTATTACAATATAAAATATAACGTATAAAATATGTTTAACTTTTTTAAAAATTAATATAATATTCTTATAATAAAATGGAAAAAATTACTATTGAAAAAAGTAGGCCTTCAATGGAAATGGTGTTTAACATTTTTTTAGTTTAAAATAAAATGCTCACAATAGAAAAGGTATACAACTCAATTTTGATTGGTGTTATGCTCATAAAATATTTTTAATTGGTGTAATGGTTGAAAAAAAAAAAAAAAAATGTTTGAACCATATTTTATCTGTGTTTTTTAAGAATGATCTGGAGTTTTTTATACATACCCTTTTTATACATATCTTATTTGGAAATATGGTTGAAAATATTCAAAACATTTCATCAAATTTAAGGCAAGTCTAACAATGAAAATAGTCAAAACAAGTCATCAAATTTAATATATGTAAGTGATCTTCATTAAAATTTATATTCATATTAAAATTTATCAGCATTTAAAGTTTTTCTAAGCAAAATAAATACATGTACTTATAACATTGTAATGGTATTTCATCTTTGTAATATCCTCCAAAAAATAAATTATTATTGAATTTTGAATGCACTTTAGAATTTATTTCCATTTTGGCAAATTCGATTTTGGAAAATTATTGTCATTTATGGCAATTCTGAATTTAGAATTTGCTTAATTGTAATTAATTATTGTGACTGATTGGATAAAGATTTGATTTTCCCAACTAACTCTTTGACTATGAAACTTATAAGAGAAAGAAAAAATTATTTATTGTTGAGGGACAAATGGAAGAACCAGGTTGAAATTAGTTGATCATGACTCCATGAGTGGGGAACAGACTTGAACTACCTTAGGGATAAATTTTACAAGTGAAAAATCTGGAATTTAGCCATTGGCAACCCCTGAAAATTAGGGATTTGTAAAGATGCAAAAATTCTCAAGGGGAAAGGACCTAGGAACAAGATTCTTTTGCATATATAGCATATGGGAGGAGGTAGGATGTTGTCAAGTATGCTAGGAGAAAGAAGATCACTTATTGTTACGAGAACTAATTCTGAGTGTGAGGCAAGGAGAGATTGAGATTTGGAAAAGACTATCACTTGTTGTTATGAGCACTATTTATGAGTGTGAAGTAAGAAAAATTGGGATCTAAAAGAGGAGTTTCGAGGTTCGCTCTCGTGGATTCATGATCAGGCTAGGGGGTGAAAAAAAAAGTAGTTTTGGTTGTTCTGTTCTATCGTTGGGTGGAACTTGGTTGTTACATTTGTTAACCCAACACTTTGTTCAGACATGTCCTTCTACTCTTCCCTGGTTGAATGTTTTGTTGATTAATAATTGGTAGAATGCATTTACTTAGTTTTGGTTAATTGTTATATTGATGAATGATTGTTAGTATACATCTACGTCATTGGTAGAAGGAAATGAATTATTTAATAAGCCTTTACCGATGAATTTATGTATTGAGTAGAGCCAAGAACGACTGTTGTATGTGCTAACTGTTGATAAATGTATGGAAGTTTCCTGAGAAGAGCTAAGAGAACTGATGTGTGTATTGTTGTAGACATAAGTGTGAAAGTTTTCCTATTCCTATGATATTTTCTATGGTCTACAGTAGAAAACAATTGTCGAATCGATCTGTAGTTGATATTAAGGATGTTTAAATTATACAATCACCAAACGAAATTTTTGAGTGAATATAAAAATTAATATATGTGTGTGTGTGTGTGTGTGTGTGTGTGTGTGTGTGTTGTTACCTATATGGATTTTCCAAGATACTTGAATATCTATTACACATAAACCTATTTCTCGACTATTGTAAGTATTTTCCTTTCAAGTTGATTGTATTAAATGTCCAGGGATTTAACTATATAAACCTGCTACCTATTATAGAGATGGTCCAATATTTAAATGATTCTTCGAACTCTACATAACACTTGTGATCATAACTATTATTTAGAGAAATCATCTCCAATAAGGGTTTCTCCTCTATCCTTTTATTAAAGGATTGAAGATAAAATTAACCAGTTGTTTATAGGAGCCTGGTATAAAAACTACCACAATAATAGTGGTTCTAGGGTAGATTTGTATCATTTTCAATGGAATCTGGGTTTATGTTTATTAACACTGCAGGTTAGAACACGAGTACCTTTTTGCGCAAGACACTATCATGGATGCATAGACTACGAAGGTTAGAGTCCTAGAAATAAATTGAGCAATTTAATTTTTGATAAGATGGAGTTCAATGGAAGTTAAACTTGAAGATAGAACAATTTCCCGAATGAACCTTGTCCCTTAATAAAAACTGTAAAATTAATGTCGTTTGGATTTGACTTGATCTGTCACTAGATCTGAGTTCTCAATTTGATATGAGTCATCGATCGAAGGAAGATCATGGGCCATAGATCTATTGTTATCGGGAGTTCACAACTCGGATAACAAAAGACAAGAGTTCTGGAAACTCGTGAAACCCGAGTTCTTGATTTGATTTGAGTCGTTGATCGAGGAGAGATCTGGACCATCAATTGTCCAAGGAGAATTTAGGGATATTGGAGATCAGGAGAAGAGAAGTGAGCGACCATCCAACTTTGTGAAAAGCGAAGGGCAGATCTAGACCATTAGATCCAGAGGAGCACGAGCCACCAGATTTGGGTGCTTTGAAATATCGACATTTAGGAAGTTGAGAATGTATAGGAAGTGTTAATGTGGAAGTCGCAAGACACAAAATCTCGATTTACGAAAGGAGAGTCTCAACCGTTGGATCTAGAGAGGATACATGTCAATGGGTCGAGAGATTGAGGAGGAGGTGGAGGTTGAAGTGTTGAAATAGATGAAGCCCGAAGAGCCGAAGAGCTGAGAGTTTTCGATCAGTGAGGGTACATTTTTCACCAGATCGCAACTCTGGAGAAAGTTACACTAGATTTTCAGTTTGACTATTAAAATAGCCGAAGCCCGAAACATCGAAAAGCCGAGGACCTGAAGATATTTTGGACCATCAGATCCAGAAGGGGCACATGGAGAAAGATCATGGAACATAATATGAGGAACGCAAAGGAGAATTTTAATTCTCGAGATCGTCGAAGCTTGAATAGTTGGAGAGAACATTAGCCCTTGATATAGGTTGGATAGGTGTCACTAGATCATGGACTCTGGAAGGATTCACTATAGAGACTTGTGGTTGTTGATATTTTAAATTGGCGAAGGCTAGAGTCCCGAAAATGATGAGATTCATTGAGGTGAAGGAGGACATGCAATTCCAAATCTAGAACTCTAGGAGATACCCAATCACTAGGGATGAGAGTTTGAGATTTGAGATCTAAAAATTCTAGAGAGCCGAAGCAGAGCTGAGTCATCAGATCACCTGAAGTGAATCTGAGCCATCAGATCTGGAGAGGAGACATGGTGAAGATATGTGGACTCTAGGAAAGGACCCGAAGTAATCCTACGTCATTCGTTTTAAGAGGACACATGGAAGGATTCTGTGTATTTAAGGAGAAGGAAAAGGACTTGAGATTTGAGATCCTCGATGGATGGATTTGCAGAGGAGATCCTAGCTATGGATTCAAGGGGATAGGTGGCAATAGATCTTCCACTCCAGGATATTTTCACATAGAGGAGAGTGGAGTTAAGAGTTGAAACTCCCAGAGCTCGAAAAGGTGGAGTCAATGACAGTCGCTAATCTAGAGGGGACTTACATGTTGACATATTATGGAGATCTGGGGAGACGCATGGAAAGAGAAAAGAAGGGAAGAATGGAGATGGATAATAGTCGTTGATCTAAAGTAGCACCGAGAGGTAGGATATCAATAGGCGGGGAGGATTGTGGAGCTGAAACTTGTGCGGAGGATAATTTTCCTTGAGCGAGCTGCAATTTGAACCACTATTTTGGTGATGGGGTATGTGTCAATTGGAGGAGGATTGCGAAGCGAAAAGTGGGTTGGTTTGAAACCACTCTCTACCACACCCATAATCGTGCATTATCACAAGGGAAAAACCCAAGGACATATGAAGGAAATGCCTAGTGAAGAGGAGATAGCGCCCACAAAATGAGAAGCGCCCAGAGTGCATAGAGACAAAAGGTGTAACACAACTCATATTTACCATAAAAAAAAATTGTTTATCTGCCTTCTAAATAATTTCTTGATAGAAGAAGGGGCCCTAGTTATACAACTCTAATGTCAACTTAGTTGTGAAACTCTGTAATAAAACCTTGCTATAAAACTCTATTATACAAATCTTATTACAAATTCCTAGATTTCTACTTACCACAAGATATCCTATCTTTATTAATCACGAGTAGAAGGATTATACGGAAAAGTTCCCCATGGCTTTAGAAAATACCTTTCAGTCTTTATTATTTACTCTTATGTGTAAGCGACTACGTACATAAGTGCATTCTTATCATTCATACTACAACTCATCTTTTTAACAAAGGTTCCATATTCATGCACAAGTCTACTTATGGATTTTTAACCCTATAAAACTTTAACTAGAACTTTATCCATAATAGTCATGGGGTTGAGTTCGTACATCATACCACTAACATAACTACCAAGTCATGGTTAATTAGTGGTTCTTGGAACCGGTGGTTAGTTGTAATGAAGTATTAAGTCTGAAATCCAGTGGAAATATGACAACTAGAACTGAGCTATGGTCTTAAGATAACAAAGATGGTGTGAAATGGATTTAACTTTCGTCGAGTCAAGAAGGTGTCAAATCACATCAATATTAAGTGGAAGAGATGGTTCACTGTCATGATAGTTAAGACTCTATAACTCCATTAATGGTAGACCTACTAGTTCCCTTATATTTATTGGGCTCTACACCCCAAGTGTCAAATCGACTATGCCATTGTCACATGGATAACCGTCCTCCACACTCTTGACATTTACTCTGATATGTCAATGCGCCGCTTAGGGTTGGAGTAGGTTCACAGTTTTTCAAAGTTGAGTTTTTGTGAAGCGGCTCTGTGTAACGAAATTTGTTTTAGGCGTAGTCTATTGCCATGGTGGTCGCTTCATGGTTGCAACGGATGACATGATCTGCCTTCCTAGTAGGTTTTCCTTAAACATAATACCCAATGGTTAAGTAAGATGATGCATTTTCAGAAAACATTGAGTAACAATTTATGTCATTTGGTAATCCCGTCATGTATGTTCCATATCTATTGAGTTCTCACATGCGTGTAACTTCCTTGCATTCTTCAAAGTCATCCTACATCCTAGAGGAGTGATTTTTCTCAAGGTTTAATGATGTTTCTCATCTTATTAGGGTGAAGGAATACTAACCTCGTTTACCCATATTCGGGATTCTAGGGTTTTTTAAAACTCCATGTCGCATTCTGGGGATTCATAGCCAAATATGAGTGAGTCTGGAAATAACCCTACTATATGTTTGTTTTCTTGACTAGTACAGGGGAGACCCTACTTCTATAGTGTCCAACCGGCTTAACTGGTCATTCGCCTGTGTTGTTCTTTCACTATAACTAATGTTTTTCAAAGAAGCATTCCCTACAGAAGGTTTGGTAGAAGCCTCTCTATGTTGAAGGTTGACTTATACCATTCTATGCAGTTTGTTGTTTGGGTACCTTAGGCGCGACTAGTTAGGTGTACTCCTGGTTAAATAGAAGGTTTAGTCTCTTTTTACACTTAATATGTTTTATGTCGTTCATGTATACAAAGGACTTGATATAGTCGACCTTTGTATTTCATTATTTGATAATATTATGTAAATATATTTTTCCTTATGCTATTTAAATCGTTTCAAGAGTGGAAGCGTATCACTAATGATGGGCCCTGTTTGATGCGAGGGTACCTATAATGTACCTCCAATTTAACATAAGAAAAAAATTATTTTTGGTACATTAATCCCCATTAGTTTCGTTTAATAAAATCGTAGAATGAATACTTAAATTTTTGTTCTGATTTAATCCTGGTTATCTACTTGTAACAGAGTAAAACCTTATGCCATACTAACTTAACAACTTGTAAGAGAGGCTCCCAATGATTACTAGTACTTCTCCAACTCATATATTATTAAATAGATACCAATACAATACATATATCCACCTATATAATAGGACTCAAGTTTTAAATCCCTTGTTAATATTAGGCTCTTTAGATTTTGCGTACAAGTTTAAACCCTTGATAATCAATACTAAGACGCCTACCTAGTTGTATGTATATCATAATTTATACCCTTAATGTAACACATATCGGGAAACAGGGTAATGATATTAATGACAATGCATGAGTTGCTTCAATGTATTTTCTTTAATGGCTCTGTTGTGGTTATGACACTTTTAGTTTCCCATCATAACGATTGGAAAACCAGACCAATCCTGCACAATTCTCTGCATGGTTACATTGTAACTAAATCTCATCTCACCAATGGATGTAACGTAATGATAACTAACTCAAAAAAAGGATATCGACTGGCTAGTTCTAATTGGACAGTCATGAAATGCCTGTTATTAACTTGGCATCTTCATTGGTAAGGCAGAGAGATGTATCTTCCAGGAGGACTTAAAGTTTTGTCCCTATAATTAATTAGTGTCCTCTAAACACCAGTCTTGATGGCTCTCCCACCTGTCGCTCCCAATCCTGGTGTGCCAACTTTTCCCTAGCACATGGCTCATACCTTCAATGTTTAATATGAGTAGTACTTGTCGCCTCTTAGGGTTAGGCGGTTTCCATTATGACTCTGAAGGGGAGGGTTATGCATTATGCATTCCTCAGTAGGGAAGGGATACCACCTTTGCGATCAAATTTTGGTGAAGCCGACGACACAAAGGACTTCCTGGTAAGTTTCCAAGAGAGCTATCATATCTTAAATTTTAAACCAGAGTTCAGGGTTTGGTTAAGATGAAAACCTTTACCCTTACTTTCATTTTAATGGCCGCCTTTTCTCCCAACAAAAATGTTCAAAGTCTACGTATTTTTGGTACAGGCTGTAGATGAGGTTTTCCCACTGTATCCTTGATTCGCTACTCTTTACCTCTTTAACCTATTGTTATACATCGCGGTATGTTGTTTGTGTCCTCATGGAATTATTTTTGGTTTTGACCCTGTGGCTAGTAACTGTATTTGAAAGTAATTTAGAATAGTTTAGAGAAGTCCTTTCCTACACTAGGTAAAGGTTCTAAAAATAGGGTCAAGTTTGTCTCTCAACGTCTCTGACTTTATTTGTGACTGATACATATTGTTTGAGGTATGATAGTGGGTTAACGAGGGTCTATTTCTCTTTAATTTAGAGTACCTTCGGTGAGAATTCTCTTGACTTTGTGTATGATGTTTTTCCTTATGCTCGTTGATATGTTCGTAAAAGGGTTTTTTAAGAAGGTGTAAATCTTGAACTCGCACTGCTATTATTTTATTTTCAAAGTAATTGATAAAAATATGATTCTCTGTGTTAATGATGGGACTCTGCCTATTGTGAGAGTACCCATCATAAGTTCCAGGGACCATCCTCCCCCTTAGCCAGGGTCGTTTATAAGACAGAGGCGTGACAACAGGTGGACGCTGATTTTTGGCTCCTAAGTTGAGTATCACCAGACATAGTTGTGGTTATCAATTTATCTTTCAATCTAAGTTTAAAGTCTTACTCTGTATTTTACTAATGTTTTTCAGTGATGAAACTTGCAGGGTTTATGACCACCCAAGGTGAAAGTCTCATCCCCTACCCATCGTGAAAAAGGTACTCGAGTTCTGTGATAGTGGCTCTCAAACTAGCTTTTCAATTCCAAAGCATGGAGGCCATGTTTCTGTTCATTGATTTCTCTTGATATTAAGTAACGTTTCCCATGCTCCGATTTCCTGTATTGGATGTCTGAGGGTTAAACCCTAATTTGTTTTCATTATTGTTCCATTTAAGGGAAATGGGTACAGTCATGCATGGTGTATGGAAATAAACTATTATTTAAATACTAAAATTGGCAAAACTAGATCCAAGTTTACTGTTAGAGGGAATTCTTTAATCTTTTATGCTTATCATCAGAGGAAACTTGTTGTTTAAAAGAAAAAGATTTTCGAAAAAATTATCCTCAACATTTTGTTTGTTACCTCTGTAATTTCATGTATTCAGGAATCTCTATTTAAGTTATAGGAACCATCATTTCTTGATTTCATTAATGTCTATATGAATGATCTCTTGTTAACGCAGTTCTTCTCTTTCGAACTTACCCAAAGGTGATCGTTCAAGAAAGAGGGTTTCACATCTCTAGATTTCTGAGTTTTATTGACTCTTTTCCTTCAAACAATTTCATTTTTTTTTAGTAGATTGAGTTTACTCTATAATTTCCTAAGTAGTTTTTGTGAATAATAAGAAATTTAAAGTATATCTTACAATCTCACAATTGTTTGCCCGAAACATAGTAATGATACAGTCATGAAATTTTTAAGAACTTTTGTTTCTCTCAGCAAGACTCTTGATATAGTCGAATTGGAATAGCCTACCTTTGTATAGAAAATAGTGACCATTCAAAGCATATATAAGATGTATACATTCTGTTTGAATCATGCGTCGATATCGTATCTGTTAAAATCATTATTCACTTTCCTGTAGTAGGATACTAACATACATAACTTTTCATTCGTGTAACAGGAAATTCATCTAATTATATCATTGGGTTTAGAGTGACTTTCTCCCTTAGTTATGTTCATTCCCATATACTTCATTATTCTGGTTCTATTCAAATCCAACTGTATAGATAATTCTGCCTGAGAATTAAATTGCAGAATTAAATGTATAATTGTAAATAGATTTTCTCTTCCAAGTTCATTGATGCATATATATAATTCAACTTAAACAATTTAATTGCATAGCTAGATGTATACCTGTAAATAGGTTTGTTCATTTAAGTCCATTGATACATTTATGGTTCTTCTTTAAGTTTTAATTTCAGGGAACATCTCCAAAACTTAATCATACAAATCCATTTGATTATTCTAGGAGGATATCAAATGATTTATAACTTTCGTAAAGGTTCTAATTCAATCATAGAGGCTACTAGGAGATGATTTCAGAAATGATTTATAAACTATTATATAGTAAAGTGGACTACACATATTCATGTAATCGAACAGTCTTTTCTCAGGTTATTGGATGCATACAAAATTTAATGATTTCACTATATCTGTAACTAATTCATCCAACAGAGACATAAATACTTAAATTTAGATACAACAAGTACCTTACATCAATTATATGATCATTAAAATAGATAATGAGAATCATTTCAGTTTAGATTTAAAACGTACAGTGCATCAGATATAAAATCATTCAGAAAGATAAGGATTAGATTAACATATCTAAACTAACTTGTGGAAAGACAAAGGGAACAACCACATTCCTCCCAACCATAGAACCGAGCAGCCAAGATCGCTTGCACAGTTCACCCCCTAGCTTGACCATAAGTCCATGAGGGCAAACTTGAAAACAAAACTCCTTCTCAGCAATGAATTTTAGTTCCAGCAGGTTCCTCTTGCCTCACACTCAATCTGCAGTGTTCATAATAGCAAGAAAACCAATAGTCTCCTTTCCCCAACATACTCGATAGCGTCCTGCCTCCTCACATATGTTATTTATCAATTTTCCTAGGTCTTTTTCCCTCCCTTGGGGATTTTCGCAGCTTTCTAAATCCCTAATTTTTAGGGGATGCTAATGGCCAAATCAATGATTTTCCACTTGTAACAATCATTCTAGGGGTAGTTCCAACATGTTCCCCACTCATGGAGTCATGGTCAGCTAAATTCAACATGGTTGTTCCATTTGTCCTCTTGTAATCAATATAAAATATTTTATTTTCATACAAGTGTCATAGTCAAATAGTTAGTTGGGTCAAATAGGGTTTCTGCCCTACAGTGATAATAATTAATTACAATTATTAAATTCAAAATTTAGATTGCCATAAATGGAAAAAAAATTCCAAATTTGAATTTACTAAAAACGAAATAAATTTCTAATAAATTTAAATTTCAAAAATATTTTATTTTTTGGGATATCACAGTACCCATCAGTGTGTTGTTTCACCATTCTCCCTTGGCCTTGGACATCTTTCCAGAATGGAAATGATATGGACAAAGAAGACATGTGAATCACAAATCAGAAGTTAAGTAATGTTTTGTTAATAACCCATATCACTTTGTTGGTGTATTTCTTAAATTTTCCTTGTATATAAATTACTAATCTGCATATGATGGTTCCTCCAGGTTTTTGTATATGCCAAGGTTATGTATGTTCATATGTATGCATGGCACAAAAGGTATTCGAGTTCCCTTCTGAATCCTTTCAGAGTTCGAACAATCCTAGTTGCACGTTTTAAAGCAGTCATTCTATAAAGTTTTCCTTTGTTTCTTATTGGGCTTGGAAAAAAGGGGAAACAAATTTCCAAATGTAACTTTAAAGTTTGGTTCTGGTTATGAAAGTATGATTCTTGCAATGATTCATCTACAGGATTACCCTATTTATTTAAAGCTTAGAAATGACTGTTGAATTAAGTCAGTTCTCCTCATTATTCAGACTTCACCCCATTTAATTATTAGGGTTATTGTTTCGATTAAGGGTCTCGTTTTAAACTCTGAATGTTGGATCAAAAATATGTATCTCATTTTATTTCATTTTGACATCTCTTATGTTATTATCGATATGTTTTAGTCTGAATTGATAAAAGTGAGATTGGGTCCAACAAGAGTAGCTCTGAAGATCTGAGTTGTCGATAAAAGAGTAGAGTAAGGTTATGATTTTGTGTTTTTAATTTTCAGAATGCTTATCCATAACTACAGCATTATATATTTATATTCCTGTGTAACTATCATTGTTAGAATCTGTAAGGGAGTTTTCAAAGAGACTGGTAGAATTTTACCGTTTCTTGTTGTATGTATCGAACTGTATGAAAATATTTTCCATTTCTATACTGTCCATTATCACAAACCCAGAGTGAACGATTTCGCATGTATATTCATCATTTAATAAATTGGTAGATATGATTTAGCATGTGTATTCATCATTTAATAATTTGAAGACTTATTCATGATGTGAGTATTTCTTCAGATCTATCTATAGGCGTATGTTTATTTCTGTCAAATGAGGTCTCTGCCCAATAGTCATAATAATTAATTACAATTTATCAAATTTGAAATTTGAAATTGCCATAAATGGCAAAAAAAATCCAAATTCAAATTTATCAAAAATAGAATAATTTTCTAACCCTTTTCGAATTTCAGAATTAACTTATTTGGGGATGTCACATCCTTTCCCCATTTAAATAGGACATTGTTCTCAGTGTTAATTCCTTTCTTGGAACAATATTGGATGATATTTCTGCAAATCTCCCTCCAACTCCCAAGTGGCCTCCTCAGGACTAAATTGCTTCCATTGCATGTTTACCTGAGCGACGACTATGTTTCGAAGTACTATTTCTCTCCGGTCTAGAATGTGGAGGGGTTCCTCCTGGAACTTGCATTCTGGCTCCACCTGCACCAAGTTCCAATCGATTATATGAGTAGGATCATGAACATCATTTTTCAACAAAGAAACATGAAATACGTTATGAATATTTTAGATTAGCTAGAAGTGCAAGTTTTTATGCTATGGGTCCAATTCGAGCTAGTATCTTGAAGGGCCCACAAAATCTAGGTGCCAACTTGGCATAGTTCCCAAGTTTTAATGAACTCTTTCAGGATTTGACTTTTAAGTAAACATGACCTCCCACTTGAAACTCCAAGTTTCTTCTCCTCTGGTCTGTGTAACTTTTATGTCTATCCTGTGCCATTTTCAATTTTTTTCGTACCTGTCTTACTGTATTTTCCATTTCTTGGAGCATCTCCTGTCCAACCATAAGTATGTCAACTAAGTTGTCCCAGCTAATTGGAGTTGTACACTTCCTTCCATACAATATATCGAAGGGGCTTAACTTATCCAAAGTTCAGTATCCATTGTTATATGAAAATTCTACCAGGTGTAGGTAGTCTTCCCACTTGCTTGGCTTTGTTCTTACATACATGCGGAGAATATCGTCCACGATTTGGTTTGTTCTTTCAATTTGTCCATCCGTTTGTAGATGATAGCTCGTACTAAAATTCAAATTAGTATTTAGCCCTGCAAATAATTCTTTCTAAAAAGAAGATGTAAATTTTACGTCTCTATCCAAAATCACCATTTTAGGAATACCATGCAGTCTAAAAATTTCTTTCATAAATATTTCAGTGATATTTATAGCTTTAAAAGTAGACTTTATATGAATAAAGTGTGTAGACTTACTGAGTTTTATAATAGAGTCATTATGTTTCTAATTTTTAGGCAAACCTGTAATAAAGTCTAGTGATATGGTCTCCCATTTCCATTCTGGCATTGGTAAAGGCTGTAGAAGGTCGGCTAGATGCTGGTGTTCGGCCTTAACCTGCTGACAATATTGGCACCTAGCCAAGTACTCCATTGTTTCGCCCTTCATGTTAGGACAGAAAAATAGTTTTCTAAGTGTTGTTATTATTTTTTGGTATCCTAGATGACCATAATACGGTTTCTTATGCACTTCATCCAAAACTTCTATCTTTAATTCTACCAAATCTGGTATGTAAAGTTTGTTTGTAAATCGTAACAGTCCATTTTTATCGATATTCAAATCTGGTTTGTCTGAGTTTGATGTAGTGTTTTGTAATTCAGTCACTATCTTAGTTTAATTTTCATCATTAATACCTATTGTCCTTATTCTCTATTCTAGATCACATTCTTCTCTACTGACATTTATTTCAAATAACCCATGGACTCTTATTCTTAGGGCATCTGCTACCTTATTTTCCTTAGCCTTGATATGTACTACCTCAAAGTCAAATTCGCTTAAGAAGGCTAGCCATATTGCTTGCCTTGCATTAAGATCTGGCTAACTAAACAAATATTTCACTCCGCTATTATCTGTCAGTAATAGAAATTTTTTGCCCATTATGTAGTGTTGCCACATTTTTAAGGCGTGTATTACTACTGCCAATACTAATTCATGAGTGACGTAGTTTCACTCATGTTCTTTTAATTTCCAGTACTCATAACAGATCACATGCCCTTGTTGAGTTAGGACACCACCTATTCCTTATTTACTCACATCAACAGAGATGGTAAAGTATTTATATGGGTCTGCTACCTTCAAGATGGGTGTAGTTGTCAATAATTCCTTCAGGTTCTTAAAACTATCTGGACACTTCTGTGACTAGCTAAACTTGATCCCTTTTTTTTGTAATGATGTGATAGGGTAGCCTATTTTGGAAAACCCCTCAATAAATCTATGATAATATCCGGTGATTCCCATGAATGACTGGATATCTGCTACATCCTTAGGTACCAAGCATTCCATGATGGATTTTATTTTCTTAGGGTCGACTACAATGCCTTCTACTGAAATTACATGTCCTAGGTATTGTACTTTCTTTTGATAAAAATCGCACTTATCAAATTTGGTGTACAGTTTGTGTTTCCTCAAAGTTTGTAGAACTATTCTTAAGTGTTCTTCATGTTCTTCCTCCATTTTAGAATAGACCAAAATATCGTCGATAAATACTAGTACGAACTTGTCTAAGTACTGACTGAAAATATTGTTCATTAGGCACATAAACATGGTTGGTGCATCAGTGAGTTCGAAAGGTATGACTACGAATTCGTAGTGTCCATATCTTGTTTGAAAGGGTATTTTTTTTATGTCCTCCTCTTTTATCCTAACTTGATGATAACTGGATCATAAATCCAACTTTGAAAAGATCTTGGCCCCACCTACTTGATCGAACAGATCATTTATCCTAGGTAAGGGTTACTTGTTCTTAATAATCATTTTGTTCAATTGTATATAATCTATACATAGTCTTAGAGTACCATCTTTCTTTTTCACAAAGAGGACCGGTGCTCCCCATGGTGAAACCCTCGGTCTAATATACTATTTGTCCAATAACTTCTATAGTTGTATTTTTAATTATATCAATTCTGGTAAACTCATTCGATAAGGTGCTTTCGAGACGGGGGTTGAACTAGGTAGTAGGTATATGGAGAGGTCTATTTCCCTTCTAGGAGGTAATCCAGGTATCTCATCAACAAATATGTCTATGAATTCATGAAGGACAACAAATTCTTCCAAGTTGGGCTTATCTTCTTTTTCTAACATATTCGTTATTTGAATGGCGTAAACTTGACAACCCTTTCTCATGTATTTCTTGAATTGCATTGTTGTGACTTGTCTAACTGATACAGGTTTTGGTATACCTTGGGATGTTCTAGTAGTGTCATAATCGCCCTTTTAATTAATTGTCTTTGTATAACAATCTAGAACTGCTTTGTGTTGTTCCAACCAACCCATTTTGATAATCACATCATAAAATCCTAGTGGCAGAATATTCATATTTGTTTTTATGTTTTGACCATCTAAACGAAATTCAAAATCAGAAATAAAGTCAACCACTTTCCTTTCGGTTCCTGTTGCTAATTATACCAGCCATGATTTTGCGTGTTTCATCCTCTTAAGTTTATTTGACTCTACTACTCTAGGAGTGATATAACTTAATGTAGCACTAGGATCAATTAAAACAAAAAATCAGGTGTTACTGATTTTACCTTCGATTTCCACCACAGAAGACTGGTGGTCATCTTGTCGACCATCAATGGATGCATTTATCTGATGCAGGATTCTACCTACATCACCCACTATCAAAGCTTCTTGCAAATTATGAACATTAGTTATGTTTGTTGTGTTTAAACATGGACATTTCCTCCTGAAATGAGGCTGTACACATTCCCAACACTTCAATGGTTCATGGGGTCTATCTCCAAACTTCTTTGTTCCCAGATTTACCTGTTTACCGCTGCCTTGCGTACTTGGATTATTGGAGTGAAAATCCTTTCTAGGAAAATTTTTTGTTGCATTCCGATAAGGAGTCGACTGGTATCCCTTCTTTCGCTGGTTCATTTAGTCTTGTTTCTTATCCTTCCAAGCTTTGGGAAAATCCACCCACTGTTTGTACTAGTCATAGAACATTCGTTGTTTCCTGAATACTTCACTCAAGGAATTGGGGTTGTCAAACTCAATTTTGTCCCTGTAGGACTATGGTAAACAACTTAGGAACCGCTGGATTTTTACCTTTTCCTCTCAGATATAAGGTATGAACCTTAGTAATTCCAGGAATTTGTTTATAAGATCCTCCATTGTCATCTAACCAAGTCGTAACTCATAAAATTCTTTGGTTTTCCTTTCATAGTAGCTTTCATATAGGTACTGTTTTTTGAAATATTTCTTAAATTCATACTACTCCATATGTTTCTCTTTTAATCCCTTGGAAAATTTCAGATCTTGCCACCAAATGTTGGATTTTCCTTTCAGATTGTAAATGGCCATTCTAACCTTCATATTGCTTGAATAGTTATATATTTGGAAATATTTTTTTATGTCTAATAACCATGCCTCGACTTCCTCTCCTGTTCTAGATTCTCCATCAAAGGTAGCTGGTTTAACTTTCTTAAATTCTCCTTCAAGGTGGTCTACTTGTTTTCTCTTCCTATCTATTTTTGTTTTGTCCTCAGTTGAAGGTGTACCTTCAGATGAACTATCTCCTTTTTTTTCTTCAATTCCATAGTTCTTGGAAGCCCTCTTGATAACTTCTTCTTCATTCTTATCATCTTTTGGGATTTTCTTTGTCACTATACTGTGCAACATTACTTCATTTATTTTCTCCTTTTCTTGATGTGCCTTCTTTAGTTTTTCATTGTCGGCTTTGAAAACCTACATCTCAACAATGAGATTCTTCATCATTTCTATAACTTCAGTAGGGGAGCTTCCATCACTATTCTGTCTCTGATTTTTAGGAAGTTTTGTTCAGGATTCCCATCAAGTCTGATTTCTGCATCATCATGTGTTGCCATGATCAACAAAAAATAAAAAGGGGTTATATGTTTGAAACAATAAAGGTTTTATTAGTTTTACATAAACAAAATTATGTTCTAAGAAATCAAGTGGCCCTATTCAAGGTACAAGTGTTGTAACCTTCGCTATGATACCATATGCAACAAACCTCATATTTACCATAAAAATAAAAATAAATGTTTATCTGCCTTCTAAACAATTTCTTGATTAAAGAAGGGGTCCTAGTTATACAACTCTAATGTCAACTTAGTTGTGAAACTCCATAATAAAACCTTTCTATAAAACTCTATTATACAAATCTTATTACAAATTCCTAGATTTCTACTTACCACAAGATATCCTATCTTTCTTAATCACAAGTAGAAGGATTATACAGAAAAGTTACCCATGGCTTTAGAAAATCCCTTTTAGCCTTTATTCTTTACTCTTATGCATATGGGGCTACACACATAAGTGCAATCTTATCATTCATACTACAAGTTGTCTTTTTAACAAAGGTTCCATATTTGCACACAATTCCACTTGTGGATTTTTAACCCTAGGAAACGTTAACTAGAACTTTATACATAATAGTCGCGGGGTTGTGTTCGTACATCAGACCACTAACATAACTACCAAGTCATTGTTAATTAGTGGTTCTTGGAACTAGTGGTTGGTTGTAATAAAATATTAAATTTGATAGCCAGTGGAAATATGAAAACTATATCTGAACTACAATCTTAAGCTAACAAAGAGGGTGTGAAAGGGATTCAGCTTCCATCGAGTCAAGAAGGTGTCAAATCGCATCAATCTTAAGTGGAAGATATGGTTCACTGTCATGACAGTTAAGACTTTGTAACTCCATTAATGGAAGACCTGTGCGTTCCATTGTATTTATCAGGCTCTACACCCCAGGTGTCAAATCAACTCTGCCATTGTCACATGGCTAACCATCCTCCACACTCTTGACATTTACTTTGAGATGTCAATGTGCCACTGAGGGTTGGAGTAGGTTCACAGTTTGTCAAAGTTGAGTTTCTGTGAAGCGGCTCTATGTAACATAATTTGTTTGAGGTGAAGTCTATTTCCATATTGGTTGCTTCATGGTTGTAACAGATGGCATGCTCTGCCTTCCTGGTAAGTTTTCCTTAAACATACTACCTAGATTGGTTAAATAAGATGATGCATTTTTGGAAAACATTGAGTAAACATTTATGTCATTCGATAGTCTTGTCATTTATGTTCCATCTCAGTTGAGTTATCACTTGCGTGTAACTTCCTCGCATTCTTCGGAGTCATCCTACATCCTAGAGGAATGATTTTTCTCAAGGTTTAACAATGTTTCTCCTTTGCTTAGGGAAAGGGAATACTAACCTCATTTACCCATATTCAGGATTCTAGGGTTTTGTAAAACTCCCTGTCACAGGCCGTGGATCCATAGCCAAATAGTCGTGAGTCTGGAAATAACCCTACTATGTGTTTGTTTTCTTGACTAGTACAGGGAAGACCCTACTTCCATAGTGTCCAACCGGCTTAAATAGTCATTTTCTCATGTTGTTTACACTTCATATGTTTTATGGCGTTCATGTATAAAAAGGACTTGATATAGTCGACCTCTGTATTTCATTATTTGAGAATATTATGTAAGTAACTTTTTCCTTAAGCTATTTAAATCGTTTCAAGAGTGGAAATGTATCACTTACAATGGGCCATATTTGATGTGAGGGTACCCATAAGTGTGTTGTTGCACCATTCACCCTCATCCCTGGACATATGTCTAGACTAGAAATGATAAGGACAAATAAGACATGCCAATCGCAAATTGGAAGTTAAGTAATGTTTTGTTAATAACCCATATCACTCTATTTGTGTATTTCTTAAATTTTCCTTGTATATAAATTTCTAATCTTCGTATGATGGTTCCTCTAGGTTTATGTATATGCCAAGGTTCCAGATGTTCATACGTGCGCATGACACAAAAGGTATTTGAGTTCCCTTCTGAATTCTTCTGGAGTTCAAACTGTCTCGGTTGCATGTTTTAAAGCAGTCATTCTGTAAAGTTTTCCTTCATTTCTTATCAGGCTTGGAAAAAAGGGGAAAAAAATTCCAAATGTAACTTTAAAGTTTGGTTCTGGTTATGACAGTATGATTCTTGCAATGATCCATCTACATGATTACCCTATTTATTTAAATCATATAAATGATTGTTGATTTACATCAATTCTCCTCGTTATTCGGACTTCACCCTATTTAATTATTAGGGTTATTGTTTAGATTAGGGGTCTGGCTTTAAAATCTTAATGTTGGATCAAAAATATGTATCTTGTTTATTTCATTTCAACATCTCTTATGTTATTTCCTATATGTTTTACTATGAATTGATAAAAGTTAGATTGGGACCAACAAGAGTAACTTCAAAGATATGAGTTGTCAATAAAAGGGTAGAGTAAGGTTATGATTCTATGTTTTTTATTTTTAGAATGCTTATCCATAAATGCAGTGTTATATATTTATATTCCTATGTAACTATCATCATTAGACTGTGTAAGGGGTTTTTCAAAGAGACTGGTAGGATTATACCATTGCTTGTTGTATGTATTGAACTATGTGAATATATTTTCCATTTCTATATCGTCCATTATCACGAACCCTGAGTGAACGATTTCGCATGTATATTCATCATTTAATAAATTGGTAGATATGATTTAGCATGTGTATTCATCATTTAATAATTTGAATACTTCTTCATGATGTGAGTATTTATTCAGTTGGGTTCTTTTACTTGTCCGAATGGAAAGAAAATTTTAAACTGTTCTATCACTATGCAACCTGTAAAAATGTCTCTGAATCTCCTTATACCTATAGAGCATTCCACTTCTGTAATATCTTATAATAGGAAAATGAAACTTATGCAATTTGTATTTGGTACTACAACAAAAAATTAAGAAGGATCTTTAGACTCTCCTATTTAGTGATTTTTTTCTTCAAACGAGAGGTAGTGGATCCCTGCTGGCATAATTTGTTTCTTCAGATATTATTGTTGGATTACTGAGAGGGGAGGTGAATCAGTAATAACGTAATTATAATCATTTTTCTTCAAATGTTATATAAATGTAGAATTATTATCCAATAATGAGAAGTAAGAAATAAACAATCAAACACATACACAGTACACCAGTGTTTTACGTGGAAACCCAAATTGGGAGAAAACCATGAAATGCTTTTTCTTATGTGTCTTGAAGAATTACATTCATTGGAAGCACCAAATTCCTTTGTTTTCCAGCTGCAACTGGAAGGAGGTTCCAAAGCCCTAGATTCTCAAGCTATAACCTGAGGGAAGCTCCAACTCCCCAATTATTTGGCTACAACCAGAAGGAGGCCACAACCCCCAATGTTCTCTGGCTACAACCGGAAGGTGGCTATGTAACGAACCTCCTCATTATGATGATAAACCTCTTATAACAAGTACAATTTTTATTTTTATTTTTATTGTGTGTGCATGTGTGTACAAGGGTAATAAACACATTCGACTCTGTGTCACCACCCGACGATGAACAAGACGCATACAACAAAGAACACAACATGAGAACCTAAGATGCACATCAAGTATCTCCAAGAAATGAACGACAATCAATCGATAAATAAATAAGACTAACTACCTTCCCGTCGTACCCTGTAATGATTAGGACCTCGAAGACACATAAGCAATGCTCAAGCCCATGTTACCATCGATTTTAACCATTTAAGGTCTCAGGACTAGTGACTGTTCTTAGGAACATGGAGGTGTCTACATCCCACCCAACACAAGCAGACTAGGCACATCACAAGTTTACAACCCAATACCACATTAACCAAAAGGGAACAACTGTACCCTTAATAGGAAACATAAGCAAACGAATTCACCACAATCCCGATTAATCGTTGATTCAAGCTAGTCATAAATGCAGTCTATGTTAATCATCTAGACGACCCCACCTAACACGTCTAAATACAAATATCACTAAGGTATAATCCTTAAAAAAAATTCATTGGCGAAAATTTTACATTGCAAGTGTCGTCAGAGTACCATCCAATTCAATATGCCTTAAATTATTATCAAAGTCATAAGAATTCTATTTGGAAATCGATATCTAAGAATCACATAGATATATATAACCATGTCCCATAGAAATCAATTATGCACCTCTTAACAATCCTTACACAAAAAAATTTCATCCCATAATGATAATAATAGCATTAATAATAACAATAATTGTTATTATTATTATTAATAAAGGAAAATACTTCATTATTATAAACATGATAATCATAAAAATTTAAGCCATCTTATAACCACATAAGGATATCCGAACTAAATTCTATAACATACTCACACTTCATCCGCTCTGTGTACCAAGGATCTGCACTTTAATAGTTATGTATATTTTAGATACACCACACAAGATAATAGATTAATATAAGCTTAAAATAAAGAATGATATTATTTAACTTAAACAAAGAATGGATCCTTATTAATTAATAAGAAGAACCCAATTCTTAATAAATTAAAATACTTCATTATTCTGAACATGATATTCATAAAAACTTAAGCCAATTCATAACCACATAAGGATATATAAACTAAATTCTATAACATGCTTACACTTCATCCGCTCTGTGCACCAAGGATCTGCACCTTAATAGTTATGTATATTTTAGATACACCACACAAAATGATAGATTAATATAAGCTTAAAATAAAGAATGATATTATTAACTTAGATGAAGAATGGATACTTATTAATTAGTAAGAAGAACCCAATTCTCCTCGGTGCCAGGAATGTATCACCGGTTGTGCACTAGGCGATAACCGTTATATCAAGTGTTTGTCAATATTTAAAAATTTAAAACTGCAAATTATCAACATCGAAGGTGGTCTGAAATATACAAGTGGCGGTTGTCCATGCAAATTTGAAGTTGTTATGTGCTTATATATGAGAACCAAGTCTACTCTTATGAATGCAATACTGGAAGTGGCCATAAAGACAACCGATCATTTCATTACTAGCCATTAAAGATAGAAGAACCTAAGCCTATCACCTAAACCATTTTTCTAATAATTAAACATATAAATTCAATGCAACCGTTAGACATGTCCTCTAAGCATATTAACAATACAAGATTTTAACAATCAGGTAAAAACATAACCATTGGAACATCAATGATCGATCGACAAGCAAACAAAGCCAATACGACAGAAATCTCACCCATCGTTTCCTTAAATTAGTGCATTGAAACCATGCATCCTAACTGGGATTTTAGAAATTAGATACCTTGCGGTCATTAAGCAAGGATAACTAAACGTGACTTTCAACTGATAGGCTCAACACTGTCCATGGGCTGGGTAAATGGCGGGACTTGCAGCCCCAGGTAAAACGTTGACAAACTGGGTCTCACGTTTTAAAGAATTGCTACACCCTCCAGCGATGGTGCTCTGTAATCTAAATCTTGGGTTGGGGGAATCAATTAAATTGAAGGCTTACAATTCTCCTTGGGAATCGACGCCACCACTGGTAGATGCTCAGACGATGGTTAAAGTATGCGAAAAAAAAAGGGGAGCAACAACTGAACAGAAACCTTGCACAACCAGAACACCATGTGATGAGATCATCACAAGTGCATGCCCCATCGACTATGTAAAAAGAAGAAAATGGTGAAGGACAAATGGTGAGTAAGGAGCTAACACCAGGCGATTAAAGATGGGACACTAATACCTGAGGTGTGAATGTTGGCTAGCAACAATATCCTCACCAGAATTCATATGCCACCTAGAACGGTGCTGAGGCCAAGGATAGTGTAAGAAAAAGAGAAAAATGACGATTGCCAACTGCTGGGGAGCCATTCAGTTCTCTCAGATGAAATCCTTCAAAAAATTCTCGTATATCTTTTTTTCTTTTTGCAGAGTTTAAAAGACAAGAAAACAAAAGCTGAGTTTATCCAAAACTAAACTGGCAGAGTTGGTGACCTTCCTAGTAATTCCCTGAGTTCAGAGGCTGAGTTGATAACATCCCCAAAATTTTAAAAGGTTGAGTTAAACGTTGTTGTAAGGTAAAAATGCAACCAAGGTCACAAATTGCAAAGATGAATTCATATTGGGGGTTAAAATTACAGAAATGAGACAATAATCTCCTTTAGTGAAATAAGCCAATCAACCACAGTCCGAGAAAACAAATTTACTTACATGAATAACAGAACGGTGGAAAGAGATAAGGGGCATTCTCTCTAGAATTGAACTCTGGACCTATCACACCCTAAATGAGAATGAAATCATAAATTTCAACCTTAAATATGTCCTAGCAACAACCATTATCACCGAATCACAAATGTAAAATGCTATCAATGTAAGAATAATGCAAAGGTGGAATTTAGAGGACGCAGAGATACCAACGCATGGTCTCTCAACACCATAAGGCGCAATCATGACAATCATCCAAGGAATATGAAAAATGGGTCCACTATCACTTTAATCATCCAATTCATTTACAAAACCATAAGCAAAACCAAGCATAATTCCTAAGGAGTTCTACTCTATGAAATAAAAGAGCATACCATTGCTTTATCGCCCGCTTAGAATGGCGTCCTGTGCTCTGTGCATTCCCACTCGTGGACCGTCGAAACCTCACCAGTACCTCCCATCCAATGCTAGAGGTACTCTACTTCCCCCTTATCCCCTTGAGCTGCAAAGGGGCCACTCACTATCCATATGTTATGTCTAGCTCCCAGCTCGCCTTGCAAGGTCGAGCCACCACTCCTCTCTGAGCTAGGAAATCCCAACTCCCACAAGTAAATTAGTCAAGTCACTAATCCAACAGCGTAACGTTACATTAGCAGCCAATCTCCTCTCACCTTCTCCTCTCTCTCTTTTATAGAGTTTTCAGACATTCAATCTTTCCCTAAATCTCATTTAATTCAAGTTTTATTAAAAATTTCCTAAAAATTCACCTTCATACAAGTGTCACCCATCCCCCACATTCCTCCAATAAATCTTTTCTTTAATTTATTAAATTGTCTTATTTTCCTCACCCACCTAGAGTTACTCCTAAATTTACTCCTAGGTGTCCCTAGATTTCCTTACAGGTTTTAAATACTTTTCCTATAAGGGAGTTGCTAATTTAGTTCAATTTAGAGGGTTCTTAAATGCATATTCTTTACTAAGTTGACCTCACGCTTTTTACCTTAAGTTCCCCATATTTCTCTTTTTATGTTACCTTCTTTCCCTAGTTTCCTAAATTTTATAATATCCCTCTTTACTCTTTTTATTAGAGCTAAAAATGACAGTTGTGCAATTTAACCTCTTTTCCTTTTATTATTAATTTAATATCTATTTACACTTTCGCAAGTTAAAAAATTAATTTCTTCTTTACCCTTTTTATCCATAGATTTTATTTAAGTTCTTACGCTGTTCATTTTACCCAAAAAATTATGTAGACCACAATTATTACTTAAGTGTTTTTTATTTTAAACTTTATTATTTTATTTTTTTGAGATATTTTCTTAAGGGTAGACAAAATTTTACCCTTAGCGACGTTTTAGACATAGAACTTAGATTCTGGACTCGACAACATTTATTTAGGGGAGTTGTTTTTAAAATTTCTTAATGTGTTAATTGTCTTAGGGACATCTAGGTTCGTTCCTTTATCATCATCAATGCGACGTGCCCTTCAGGATGCACTACGTTCTCCAAGGGTGCCACTCACCTCTCTTGTTTCTTTTGCACGATGTGCCCTTCAGGATGCACCACATGCTCCAAGGGTGCCACTCACCTCTTTTGTTTCTTTTGCGTGACGTGTACTTCAGGACGCACCACATGGTCCAAGGGTGCCACTCGCCTCTTGACTGATTGGTAGACATCAATAACCCCTGGAGTCAACACTCCACCAGGTGAACTTGTGGGAGACTAAGGGATTATAAGGAATAAGGCCCATACCTTATTGCGTGCCCCTTAGAATCATCGTGAGCGACTGTCATAGTCGGCCCTCACAGCATCGTGGGTCCCCTCGAACTAGGTAATTGTTAACCTATAGTTCGAGCGACAATGGGAGTGCTAGTAGGTTGTGGCAGGGCTGTTGTCCACACCTCTCCCTCAAATTCTCTGGTAGTCATGTGTGACCCCTTTACTCCATATGTGAGTCTGGTCGGAAAGCTATCATCAAAAAATTATATCAGAACATGTCCACATCATATGATTTAATCAAATGTATTAATATCACAATAAATCAATCAAACCCCAATAGCACACTCCCTGAGTCGATCCAGAGTCGAAGGTTTCCATCGATGCCTCTGCATCCTCAAGGTCCAAAACCCTACACACTCAGTAAAACTGAGTCAATAGCACATGTCTATGTCAATGCAGTAAAACAACATGTCATCTACCCATAACACATAAATATCAAAGTCAAATGTCTTAAAGGCATAATAATCCAGATCACTTGCGAGCAAGTGTCCTCAAAGAATAAGTTTTCTTAGTGCGCCAGAGCGGGATGTTACATACACCTCCTCTTGGTCTAAACTTCATCCAAAATTTTCTCAGTATAAATGTCGAAATAAGTGTATCACGGTATCATATGTCTATCTATCAAACAAAAATGGAAACTGCTAGTGCATATCATATGCATCCTCCCAGGTCGCCGAGTGCGGACTATAATTGTCCCACTGCACCTTGACCTGATCTATCATTCGACATCATAACTGTTGAACGTAATGATCTAAGATTTTGACCTCCTTAGCTGTGAGTGCTCCCTCATCCAATACCTGTAAGGAAATCATGTCAATTACATGTGTAGGATCACTAATATAATGTCTCAAAATAGATACATGAAAAACATCGTGCATATGCCTCAAGGAATCAGGCAAGGCTAGTCGATAGGCCATGGGACCCTTTCTCTCCACAATCTTGAAAGGTCCCCTTTCTTAGGCATGCCATGCACCCTCACAATCTCACTAATGAAAAATCTATCTATGTCAGGTGCCTGATACATCGTACGCACAAGAATAAAGTGTGCGCTCTTCATCAGGGTTTCTACCACTATCAATATCGAGTCATGTCTCCTTGATGTCAGTGGAAATCCAACAATAAAATCCATCGAAATAACCTCGCATTTTGATTCCTAAATGCAATGTGGTTGAAGTAATATTTTTGGGTGTCTATGTTCAGCCTTTACTTGCTAACATTCTAGACATCTTGCCACATAGTTGACTATGTATACCTTCATTCCCTTCGAGAAGAATAAGGGTTTAAGGTCTGCCCTCATCTTTGTGACTCCAAGGTGAGCCATTAAAATTCTCTATGAGCCTCGCTCAAGATCAGCATCCTCAACTCGTCGTTTGGCGGTACGTAAATCCTACTTTTAAACCTCAATAAACCATCGCTATCAAATGAAAATCCCTCAAATCATGGTACCATCATTGTGTTTTGTTCGATAAAACCCTCGACCTCTTTGTACCAGTCATCATCACACTGTAAAGTTAGAATCTTTTCATGTAGATTTTTCTGAAGAGGCAACATCGAAAAGATGTGTGGCCTCTGACTCAAAGCATCTGTCTCTCGGTTCACTATTCCCTTTATGTAAGTAATCTCAAAGTCGTACTCGCTAAGAAATTCCGACCAACACTATTGTCGTGCATTCAGGTCCCTTTGAGTAAAAATGTGTTGTAGTCCACAATGATCAGTCCTTAGTTCAAATTTTCGTCCAACAAGGTAGTGTCTCCAAACCTGCAAGACATATATGATGATTAATAGCTCCAAATCGTGCGTTGCATAGTTCTCCTCATGCCTTCTCAGTTTCGTCGAAATGTAAGCAATTACTTGTCCATCTTGCCTCAAGACTCTGCCTAAGCCTTCCTTGGATGTGTCGGTGCATACCAAGAAGTCCGTGTCCATGTCAGGGACCTTTAGTATCGGTCCTGTTGTCAACAACTCCTTAAGCCTCTGAAATGCTTCCACGCATTTCTCAGTCCAAAAAAACTTCTTGTTTTTGTTCTGCAATTCTATGATCAGATTTGCTATCTTAGAAAATCCCTCAACAAACTGTCGATAGTATCCTGCTAAACCCATAAAGCTACGCAATTTTGTGACATTCATCGAAGCAGGCCATTCCATAATAACCTTGACCTTGGCTGGATCCATGACGATGCCTTCGCCAGAGATGACATTCCCTAAGTAGTGAATCTTCGATTGATAAAATGAGCATTTGGACAACTTCCCATACAATTCGTGCTCTCACAGACACTGTAGTACCAAGCACAAGTGCTCATCATGCTCCTCCGTCATCCGAGAGTAAATAAAGTTATCGTCAATGAATACTTGGATGAACTTGTCCAAGTATTCATGGAACAACCCATTCATCAAATTCATAAATACCCCTGGGGTGTTTGTCAGTCCAAATGGTAAAATAGTAAACTCGTAATGTCCAAACCTCGTCTTAAAGGCAGTCTTAGGGACATCATCCTCCTTGATCCGCAACTAGTGATACCCTGATCACAAATCGATCTTGGAGAACACCGTCGCACCCTTCATTTGATTGAATAGATCATCAATTCTTGGAAAGGGATATTGGTTCTTGATCATGGCCTTATTCAGTTGACGATAGTCAATGCAAAGCCTCCACAATTCGTCCTTCTTTCATATGAAAATAACCGGTGCACCCCATGGTGACATGCTAGGATGTATTAGTGCCATGTCCAACAACTCCTTCTATTGCATTTTAACCTCTTGTAACTCTAGGGTCGACATCCAATAAGGCGTTCTTGCTATCGGCTCAGTCCCTGGTTTTAGGTCTATGGTAAAGTCCAATTCCCTCTCTAGTGGCATCCCAGGTAACTCCTCTAGAAACACGTCCGCAAAATCTCTCACGATCGGAAGGTGTTCAAGACCTTCTAATACTCCCTTCTCATTTAACACAAGGATTGCATAAATCTTTCACCCCTTGCGCATGCTCTTCCAAAGTTGCAAGGAAGAGATGAACCTCAGGGAAACTCCCTGGTTCCATCCTTCAATCACACATCTCTGACCCTCGTCATCAACTAACCTCAACCATTTTGTCTTAAAGTTGAGTATCACCTCATGTGATTCCAACCAATCCATACCAATCACGACATCATAAGATCCTAGGATCGTGACGTATAGGTTGGCCCTTTTGACAAACTCTCCCAGGTTAAGGATACATCATGTAACCTTTCCTCCAACCTTTTGTTTGGTTGTCGAAGCCATCTCTATGAAGCTAAACTCATCCTATTCAATTGCCTTTAACTTAATCCCTTTTAGCACTACACCAGAAATGAAACTCTTTGTAGCACTAGGATCTATCAAAATAATCAGGGTCTAGTCAGCGACAGTACCTGTCGTCTCGAGCACAGTCGACTAGTGCTTTGCCTGGCAGTTATTCACCACTACATGAATCCGATGGGCCTTGCCCATATCTCCCATGGTAGTGGTTCTGGTTGATCCAGACACTCTGGTCCTCTCCATAAGACAGTCATGCTGGTAGTGTGGCTCCCCAAATGTTCAACACCCCTTCTTTGGCCCAATAGTCCTGGTACCTGAAGTAGAATATGATGGCCCATTGGCCTGGAACCCTGGTCTGTTCTACTGAACAGGCCTAAACTGCTACTACTACGGACGATGCTGCTACTGATGCTATGGTCCCCAGTAAGGTGCCCGCTACTGAGGCATCAGTCACTGAGGTGTAGTGAATGTGGATCCCCTCTGGAAGCCACGATATCCCGACGTATGTCTCATTGGTGTCTGGTGCTACTGCGTTCCATATGAAACCTACCCTACTGGTCTCACTGGAGTCCTAGTCTGACCCCCACTAATAAGCTCCTCCTCTGCTATAAAGGCCTTCTGGACGACATCGTGCAAGGTTTGGGGCATCAAAATCCTAACCTTTGCATGTAGGCTCCTGTTAAGGCCAAACACTAACCTGTTGACCTTAAGTTTCTCCATCTTAAGGTGCGGAGCATACCGAAGCAGCTCCGTAAAATGGGCCTCTTACTCGAGCACCGTACGACCTCCCTATTGTAAGGCTTTGAACTCATTGAGATGATGCTCAATGAATTCCTCTGAAAGGTACCTCTCTCAGAACCGTTCATTGAATAGTTCCCATGACACGTCTTCGATGACCATGTTCAACTACGGTAGGAATGTCTTCCACCATAGAAGAGCACTCCCCTTCAATTGAAATACCGCCATGTGGACCTTCATGTTGGAGTTGTAATCATGAAGTGTTAAGCACATCGCCATATTCTCCAACCATGCCTCGGTGGCTGCGTCATCCGGGGCACCAAAGAACTTAGGAAATTTGACCTTCTTGAGTTCACGGTGAATGCTACCTGTACTGACTGGAGCACGTGGTGGAACCTCAGCGGGTGCCAACACTTTGGCCTCATCTCTGTCCAAACGGTTGATCAGTGCCTCAGACATGCACTGAAAATATCTCATCATTCTGACCACATCACCAAATGCTCTCTGCTTCTATCCGAGAACCTACTTGTCTCCCTGGGGGTTAGACCCCTCAGGTGTGGATGCTAATGGAGGTGTCGTGCCTCCTCCCCTAGCACTCTATTGTCTTCCTCCGTGGCGTCCTCTAACCATGATTACCTACATGCACACAATCAACTCAATTAGCAACCGTACAATCAAATCATGTCAACGAAATTCATAGCAATCCCAAGTCGCGGGTCGAACCGGCTCTGATACCATATGTAACAAACCTCCTCGTTACGACGACGAACCTCTTATAACAAGTACAATTTTTATTTTTATTTTTATTGTGTGTGTGCGTGTGTACAAGGGTAATAAACACATTCGACTTTGCGTCGCCACCCAAAAATGAACAATATTCATACAACGATGAAAACAACATGATGACCAAAGACACACTTCAAGTATTTGCAAGCAATGAATGACAATCAATCGACAAATAAATAATACTGACTACCCGCTTGTCCTACCCTGCAACGGTTAGGACCTCCAAGACACATAAGCAATGCTCAAGCCCAGGTTACCATAGATTTTAACCATTTAAGGTCTCAGGGCTGGAAACTGTTCTGAGGAACATGGAGGTGTCTACATCCCTCCTGACACAAGCAGACCAGGAACATCAGAAGTTTACAACCCAATACCACATTAACCAAAAGGGAACAACCGCACCCTTAACAGGAAACATAAGCAAACAACTTCGCCACTATCATGATTAATCGTCGAGTCAAGCTAGTCATAAATGCAGTCTATGTTAATCATCTAGCCGAGCCCACCTAAAAAATCTAAATGAAAATATCACTAAGGTATAATCATTAAAAAAAATTCATTTGCGAAAATTTTACATTGCAAGTGTCGTTAGAGTACCATCCAATTCAATATGCCTTAAATTATTATCAAAGTTATAAGCATTCTATTTGGAAATTGATATATAAGAATCACATAGATATATATAACCATGTCCCACAGAAATAAATTATGCACCTCTTAACAATCCTTACACAAAAAAAATTCATCTCGTAATGATAATAATAGCATTAATAATAACAATAATTGTTATTATTATTATGATTATTAATAAAGGAAAATACTTCATTATTCTAAACATGATAATCATAAAAACTTAAGCCATCTTATAACCACATAAGGATATCTGAACTAAATTCTATAACATACTCACACTTCATCCGCTCTGTGTACCAAGGATCTGCACTTTACTAGTTATGTATATTTTAGATACACCACACAAGATGATAGATTAATATAATCTTAAAATAAAGAATTATATTATTTAACTTAAACAAAGAATGGATCCTTATTAATTAATAAGAAGAACCCAATTCTTAATAAGGGAAAATATTTCATTATTCTGAACATGATATTCATAAAAACTTAAGCCAATTCATAACCACATAAGGATATCTAAACTAAATTCTATAACATGCTTACACTTCATCCGCTTTGTGTACCAATTATCTGCACCTTAATAGTTATGTATATTTTAGATACACCATAGAAAATGATAGATTAATATAATCTTAAAATAAAGAATGATATTATTAACTTAGACAAAGAATGGATCCTTATTAATTAGTAAGAAGAACCCAATTCTCCTCAATTCTAGGAATGTATCACCGATTGTGCACTAGGTGATAACCATTATATCAGGTGTTTGTCAATATTTAAAAATTTAAAAATGCAGGTTATCAACATCGAAGGTGGTCTGAAATATACAAGTGGCGGTTGTCCTTGCAAATTTGAAATTGTTCTACGCTTATATATGAGAACCAAGTCTACTCTTATGAATGCAGTACTGGAAGTGGCCATAAAAACAACCGATCATTTCATTACCAACCATTAAAGACAGAAGAACCTAAGCCTATCACCTAAACCATTTTTATAAAAATTACACATATAACTTCAATGAAACTGTTATACATGTCCTCTAAGCATATTAACAATACAAGATTTTAACAATCAGGTAAAAACATAACCATTGGAACACCAATGACCGATAAACAAGAAAACAAATCCAATACGACATAAAACTCACCCATCGTTTCCTTAAATTAGTGCACTGAAACCATGCATCCTAACTGGGATTTTAGAAATCAGATACCCTACATTCATTAATCAAGGATAACTAAACGTGTTTGTCAACTGACAGGCTCAGCGCTATCCATGGGCTAGGTAAATGGCGGGACTTGCATCCCTAGGTAAAACGATGAAAAACCAGGTCTCATGTTTTAAAGAACTGTTACACCCTCCAGCGATGATGCACTATAATCTGAATCTCGGGTTGGGGGGATCAATTAAACTAAAGGCTTGCAATTCTCCTTGGGAATCGATGCCACCGCTGGTAGATGCTCAGACAATGGTTAAAGTATGCAAAAAAAAGGGGAGCAACAATTGAATAGGAACCTCGCACAGTCAGAACACTTTGTGATGAGATCATCACAAGTGCATGCCCCCTCGACTGTGTAAAAAGAAGAAAATGATGAAGGACAAAGGGTGAGTAAGGGGCTAACACCAGGCGATTAAAGATGGGCAACTGTTACCCGAGGTGTGAACACTGGCTAGCAAAGAGATCCTCACCAGAATTCATATGCTGCCCAAGATGATGCTGAGGCCAAGGATAGTGTAAGAAAAAGAGAAAAACGACGATTGCCAATTGGTGGGGCCGCCATTCAGTTCGCTGAGATGAAAGCCTTTAGAAAATTCTCGTATATTTTTTTTTCTTTTTGCATAGTTTAAAAGACAAGAAAACAAAATATGAGTTTATCCAAAACTAAACTGGCAGAGTTGGTGACCTTCCTGGTAATTCACTGAGTTCAGAGGCTGAGTTGATAACATCCCAAAAATTTTAAAAGGTTGAGTTAAACGCTGCTCTAAGGTAAAAATGAAACCAAGGTCACAAATCACAGAGATGAATTCATCTTGGGGGTTAAAATTACAAACATGAGACAATAATCTCCTTCAGTGAAATAATCCGATCAACCACAGTCTGAGAAAACAAATTTACTGACATGAATAACATAACGATGGAAAGAGATAAGGGGCATTCTCTCTAGAATTGAACTCAGGACCTCTCACACCCTAAACGAGAAGAATCAAATCATAAATGTCAACCTTAAATCTGTCCTAGCAGCAACCATTATCGTTGAATCACAAAGGTAAAATTCTATCAAGGTAAGAATAATGCAGAGGTGGAATTTAGAGGACACGAAGATACCAACGCATGGTCTGTCAACACTAGAAGGCGCAATCATGAAAATCAGCCAAGGACTATGAAAAAGGGGTCCTCTATCACTTTAATCATCCAATTCATTTACAAAACCATAAGAAAAACCAAGCATAATTCCTAAGGCGTTCTACTCTATGAAATAAAAGAGCATACCATTGCTTTATCGCCCTCTTTGAATGACGTCCTGTGCTCCATGCACTCCCACTCGTCGACTGTTGAGACCTCACCAGTACCTCCTAGCCAATGCTAGGGGTACTCTGTTTCCCCTTTAGCCCCCCAAGCAACAAAGGGGCCACACACTATCCATATGGTATGTCTATCTCCCAGCTCACCTCGCAAGGTCAAGCTACCACTCCTCTCCAAGCTGGGAAATCCCAACTCCCACAAGTAAATCAATCAAGTCACTAATCTGGCAGCGTAACATTACTCTAACAGCCAATCCCCTCTCACCTTCTCCTCCCTCTGCTTTATAGAGTTTCTAGACTTTCAATCCTTCCCTAAATCTCATTTAATTCAAGTTTTATTAAAAAATTCCTAAAAATTCACCTTTGTACAAGTATCACCCATCCCCCACATTCCTCCAATAATTATTTTCTTTAATTTATTAAATTGTATTATTTCCCTCACCCACCTAGAGTTACTCCTAGATTTACTCCTAGGTGTCCCTAGATTCCCTTACAGGTTTGAAAGACTTTCCGTGTAATAATTTAGTTCAATTTAGAGGGTTCTTAAATGCAGATTCTTTACTAAGTTGACCTCCTGCTTTTTACCTTAAGTTCCCCATATTTCCCTTTTTATGTTACCTCCTTTCCCTAGTTTCCTAAATTTTATAATTTCCCTCTTTACCCTTTTTATTAGCGCTAAAAACGACAGTTGTGCAATTTAACCCCTTTTCCTTTTATTATTAATTTAATATCTTTTTACACTTTCGCAAGTTAAATAATTAATTTCTTCTTTACCCTTTTTATCCATAGATTTTATTTAAGTTCTTACTCTCTTCATTTTACCCAAAAATTTACGTAGACCACAATTATTACTTAAGCGTTTTTTATTTTAAACTTTATTATTTTATTTTTTTGAGATATTTTCTTAAGGGTAGACAAAATTTTACCCTTAGCGACGTTTTAGACTTAGAACATAGATTCTGGAATGGGTGACATTTAATTAGGGGAGTTGTTTTTAAAAAAATTTAATGTGTTAATTGTCTTAGGGCCATCTAGGTCCATTCCTTTATCATCATCAACATGACCTGCTCTTCAGGATGCACTATGTGCTCCAAGGGTGCCACTCACCTCTTTTGTTTCTTTTGCGTGACCTACCCTTCAGGACGCACCACGTGCTCCAAGGGTGCCACTCGCCTCTTTTGTTTCTTTTGCGCGACGTGCCCTTCAGGACTCACCATGTGCTTCAAGGGTGCCACTCACCTCTTGAATTATTGGTAGACATCAATCACCCCTGGAATCAACACTCCGCCAGGTGAACTTGTGGGAGACTAAGGGCTTGTAAGAAATAAGGCCCCCGCCTTATTGCACGCCCCTTAGAATTGTCACGAGCGACTATCGCAGTCTACCCTAATGGCATCGTGGGTCCCCTTGAACTAGGTAATCATTAACCTACAGTTCAAGCCATGGTAGGAGTGCTAGTAGGTTGTGGTAGATTTTTTGTCCACCCCTCTCCCTCAACCTCTCTGGTAGTCATGTTTGAACCCTTTACTCGATATGTGCGTCTAGTCGGCAAGCTATCATCAACCTGTATCATCAACCAATCATGTCATAACATGTCCACATCATATCATTTAATCAAATGTATTAATATCATAGTAAATCAATCAAACCCCAATAGCACACTCCCTCACTCAATCCAGAGTCCAAGGGTTCCATCGATGCCTCTGCATCCTCAAGGTCCAAAACCCTCCACACTCAGTAAAACCAAGTCAATAGCACCTGTCTAAGTCATTGCAGTAAAACAACATGTCATCTACCCATAATGAATAAATATCAAAGTCAAATGTCTTAATGGCATAATAATCCAGATCACTTGTGAGCAAGTGTCCTTAGAGAATAAGTTTTCTAAGTGCGTCGGAGTGGGATGTTACAGGCTACAACCACCTATCCTTGCCCCATCCTACCACCTTGAAGTAGAAGTAGAATGATGGAACCACTGTCACACTATCACTATGAGATATACCGCTGTAAACTGTACCAATAAATTTGAACCATGCATCAACCTGTGCCTCAACCTATAATCAACCTGTAACATAAACAAGTGAATCAACCATGCACCAAACTATAATCAACTTGTACCATAAACAAGTGCATCCAACCATGTACAAATTATGTACCAATCATGTGTCAACTATTCATTAACTATGACTCATCAATATGTACCAACGTCATCAACTATACACCTCATGTATGTGAGATAACTCATCAACTACTTGTCTCAACCATGTACTCAACATGTACCACAATCGAAATCCCTCATCAATTTCATCATCCAAATCATATTTGTAGCTTTGTAATACACTTGGTGTATATGATCACATTCCTGCAAATCTTCCTTAACTTTAAAAACAAGAGACTAGCATTTTCATCAAACTTTTCTTTAGTCTCACATGCCTAGTTTTGGATTAGTCAACAACCCTAACTTGAAGTAATCATAACTTTGAAATTTTAATGTATAAAGATCTAAAAATGACACACAATTTTCTTTAGTGTGTTTTATGCAATTCCTCCAAGTTTCACTACTTGAAACCTCTTAGAAAAGGAGTTATAGCAAAAATGTCATACCTTGCTGAATTTTGTCTTATTCTATAGAGAAACCTTGTAGAGTGTGCCCCGCACAAAATATTTGATGAATTGATATAAAAATATTACATATAATAACACATACTTTACCCTAACGAAGACATTTTTTCTCACTGAATTTGGATCTATTATGAATAAGTTATGATTTTTTTACCCGAAACACCTGACTTTGACTAGTTTCAGGACTGGCCAGAAACCCTATTTTTCATGGAGTGTAACTCCCAAAATACAATGACCCACAAGCTGAATTTTTTATCACAGATACATGGATATGTTTTCTCACTTTCATAGAAATGTAAGGATCTGAATCATTATAGAAAAAAATTTATAGCGAAAATGGTGAGATGACGCGTAAATAACATATCTTAGAAAGAACCATCAAAAGAATTTATCCTTCCTTGCATTTCATCCTTCTTTTCTTCACTTTCCTCAGAATTTCAGCTTAGATATCATTTGTTTACCTCAGAAACCTATATATATTCAATATTCTCAAGTGTTCTTCAAATGAGAGAGCCTTGCCTCTTATTTATACTCTCCAAGTAGCTTCCTTAAAAACATCTTCTAGGTCACTTGGCCCGCTTTCCTTATTTTAGGGTTGGGTCCACTTCTAATTTATACATTAAATTTATTATTGATATTATTTATTTTGTATTCACTTTGAATTATAATACACTCATCACTTCACTTGATTATTTACCTTTTAAAATCTCTTAAACCACTTTGATTACTTTGACCCTTTGGGGCTTCTAGATGACATATGAGGGTCCTCCAACTTCATAAGGCCATAACTCTCAAATCGTGAGGAGTTATGTGACATTATACATACCAACAGAAATGGCATGAAATGTACTATCCATATAGAATAGTATTATATGAAAATATATCATAACTCATACTGTTACCCATCAAACAAACTTGGGTCCATTACCCAAACCTGGGGTCTCCAACTTCTCATGGCCATAACTCTCTAACCGCGAGGAATTATGTGACGTTCCACATACCACTGGAAATGACATGACAAGAAATATCCATCTAGGATGTTTTCCCTGAAAAATTCACTTTCCTTCATATCATTATTCCATAATTAAGCATGGGTTCTCTTACTCCACAAAGTGTCTTCCCGTGAGGGCTTTCACCATAAGGGGAACACTTTGGAGTTCATCCATATTTACATCTTATCAACCATGAAAAAACAATAATGAGTCATATTTACATAAAAAAATATTGGGTCCATTACCCAAACCTTTATGCTAAGGGGCTTTCTTCAATGGTTGACATCAATAACAACCAACCTTAATCAACAATCTCCCCCTTTGGCATTGATGAAAACACTCTGATGCAATATTGAAATCATATCACTCATGCTCCCCTTGGAACCATGCCTTTGTTCTCTACATCTGATAAATCTACTCTCCCTAGAACCATGTCTCTATCCTCTGCATCTGATAAATCTGCTCCCCTTGGAACCATGCCTCTGTCCTCTGCATCTGATAAATCTACCCCCCTTTGTCATCAATGGCAAAGGTATCTTTCCATCCGGGGCTACTCCCCCTGACAGACTGTCCTCTTATGGTGCTTCCTCGTGTACATCTAAGACATATAAGATAATCATTCAAAAATCATTCAAAAAGCATTCATTTTTGGAGTAGAAATAACTCCAATTCTTTGGCGAAGATATTCAAAGGCTTCCTGTGGAAGTGGTTTTGTAAAGATGTCTACCACTTGTTCTTTTGTGCCCACATACTCAACTATGATGTTCTTTTTTGCAACTTGTTCCCGTAGAAGGTGATACTTGATTGGAATGTGGTTAGTCTTGGAGTGCATCACTGGGTTTTTTGAGATATTGATGGCACTTTTATTATCACAATATATTAGAATGGGCTCATCAGACTCAACCTGTATATCTGTCAAAGTTTGTTTCATCCAAAGAACCTATGTACAACATGTTCTTGCTGCAATATAATATGCCTCAACTGTAGATAGAGATATCGATGATTGTTTCTTGCTTATCCATGATACCAAACACTCACCTAAGTAGAACGTTGCTCCACTGGTGCTTCATCGGTCATCAATACAACCTGCCCAATCTACATCTATGTAGGCAATAAGTGATAGATCTTTTCCTTTTGGATACCATAATCCAAACTATTATGTTCCTTTGAGATATCTGAAGATCCTCTTTACTGCTAATACATGTGATTCCTTTGGTGTTGCTTGAAATCATGCCACTTGTCTAACTTCCTGCATTACATCTGGTATGGATGTTGTACCATATAGTAGGCTTCCAATCATTGACCTATATTTCCTCTGATTTGTAGACTTTGAATCATCATCTTTTCTCAACTTACAACTGGTTTGCATGGGAGTGATAACTGGTTTGCAATCTTCCATTCCAAACCTCTTTTACATTTCTCTAATATACTTGGTTTGAGAAATAAAAATTCCCTGGTTGCTTTGACGTATCTGAAGTCCAATAAAGAAGGATGGTTCTCCGAGTAACGACATTTCAAATTCATTCTGCATGTCTTTTGAAAATTTATGTCTTAACCTATCATCATCACTACCAAAAATAATATCATCAACATAAACTTCAATTAATAAAATATTACCTTGACTTACCTTGATGTAGAGGTTGTTGTCTGCACTTTCTTTTATGAACCCTTCCTACTGCAGATACTTATCCAATATGGAGTACCATGCTCTAGGAGTTTGTTTTAGACCGTACAAGGCATTCTCTAATTTACACACATAGTCTGTGTTCTCTGACAACTGAAATCCTTCTGGTTGTTCAATGTAGACTTCTTCTACAAGTTCCCCATTCAAAAAAGTTTATTATACGTCCATCTAATATACTTTAACATTCTTGGAGCATGCATAAGCTAAAATAAAATGGATTTCTTCCATTCTGGAAAGTGGGGCAAATGTCTCTTCAAAGTCGATTCCTTCAATCTGTGCATATCCTTTACATACCAATCTAGCTTTGTTCCTTGTAACTTGTCCATCTTCATTCAATTTATTCTTGAAAACCCATTTTGTGTCGATCACATTCATATTCTTTGGTCTTGGAACCAATTCCCAAGTGTCATTTTTCTCTATTTGATCCAATTATTCATCCATGGGCTTATTCAAAAATTCATCCTTGCTGGCTTCTTCAAAATATTTTGGTTCAATTGTAGATAAGAGTGCTAGGTGTGTTTGTTATGGTGAACGGATTTTTCTTCTAGTCTCAACTCCTGCATCTTTGTTTCCAATAATCTGATTTGGAGGATGATTCTTCTGTACTCATTTGCTAGGTGTCTTTGGATATACTTGTTGAACTTGCTCTTCTACTTCTGTTAGATTCTCTTTATTTGCAACTTCCTCTTCTTCTTCTTTTTCATATTCTTCTTCAAAAAGTTGTTTCATTGATTTGTTTTCTTCTTTCTTTGATTCTGGTCTACCTGTTTCATCAATTGTTACATTGATGCTTTCCACAACTTTGTTTAATCTTAGATTGTAACACTTGTATGCTTTCCTTTTACTTGAGTAACCAACAAGTATTCCTTTGTCCACACGAGATTCAAACTTTCTCATTCTATCATCTTCTCTTTTGATGTAGCATTTGCTTCAAAAAACTCTGAAGTGCTTCACATTTGTGCGTATTCCTTTCCATAACTCGTAGGGAGTTTTATCAGTGTTGTTTCTGAGCATTACTCTGTTTTGAATGTGAAATGTTGTATGCAGTGCCTGTGTCCAAAAAATATCTATCAACTTTGAATCCATTATGATTGTTCGAGCCATTTCTTGTACTGTCCTGTTCTTTCTTTCAACAACTCTATTATGTTGAGGTGTCCTAGCGATCGAGAATTGCCTTTTTATTCCATGATTGCTGCAGTAGTCCATAAATTCCTTTGAAGTGAATTCTCATGCATTATCCAATCTTAAGCATTTAATTATTGAATCCATCTCATTTTCAACCATTTCCTTCTAGATCTTGAAATTTTCAAAAGCTTCTGATTTGTTCTTGAGAATGAAAACTGCAGTCATTCTTGTATAATCATCAACTAATAATATAAAGTATCTCTCACCTTTTAAGCCTTTTGTTGTAGTTGGTCCAACTAGATAAGTATGCACAATTTCCAGTGGTTTTTTTGTTGAATATTCCTTTGATTTGAAGCTGGTCTTTGTTTGCTTTCCTTGTTGGCAATGCTTGCATAAAGTGTTGGTTGGTTTCATGATCTGGGGCATTTCTTTGACTGCATCTATTTTGCTGACTTTGACAAGGTTATCAAAATACATGTGACCCATTCTTCTGTGTCATAGTCAACTTTCATCTTCCTTTCCTAGAAAACACTTTTCATTTCCAATTTCTCTTAACACATATATGTTGCTTGAAGTTCTTGCACCTGTAGCGACCAATTTTCCTGAACCTTCTTTTCTTATCTCACACTTTTGTGAATCGAAAGTAACTTTATGACCTTGGTCACACATTTGACTCACTCTTAAAAGATTATGTTTTATATCTTTTACTAGTAGAACATTTTTTACCTTTTCATTCTTGTTCCCAATTCAGATTGTGCCTTTTCCAATGATTTTGGATGAATCATCATTTCCAAAGGAGACTGATCCATCTCTTTCCTTTCGTAATGTAACAAACTTGTCTCTATCAACTGTCATGTGTTTTGAACACCCACTGTCAACATACCGACCATGTTTCTTCTATTTCTCTTGTAGAGAGACTGTGCATTTTTCATTGCTATACTGATCTTGCTTTCTTATCCATGTCATTTTCTAAGGTTCTTGTTTGTGACTATGTTAAGGTTCTTTAGGAGGGACTGTCATTTTGCAATTTTTGGCCATGTGTCCAAAATTGTTACATTTGTGACATTCCACCTCAGTGCTCAAATATTCAAACCTGTTGTAACTTCTTCTCTGTGTTTCACTAAGTCATCTTGAATAAACCCTTTGTGTATGGATCTTAAAGTAGTTATTGTTCCTATTGTTAACTCTGCAATTTACAACTTTATTTCCAAAATTATTACATGTATAACATAAACCAAAAAATATAGTTTGATACCTGGTAGTTGAAGATCTTATGAAAGGAGGTGCTCTTATGAATCCTTCTTCTTCTTGAGGCCTGTCTATCTGATGTTGATTTTGAAATCTGAATCTTCTCAGTTGAGGAGTGTCCTTGTAATCTTCCTTGTATATCTTTTTATCCCCTTTGATTGGTTCTGCATAACTTTTTGAATTTGTTTCTTGCTTTATTGTTTTTGAGCTTGATCCCTTTTCTTTCTGATTGTATCCAAGTCTGGACTTGTCAAGATAAGATTTTTGAGTGATGATAATTTGATCCAGAACTTTTGAGCTATTATACATATTTTTCTTTTGAATATCAGTTCTTAGTGTGACAATCTATGCTTCTAGGCTTCCAATGATCTTGTCATTTCCTTCTAGTTGTTCTTTGAGTGCTGCTTCAATTTCTTTATATTGTTCTATTTGAACCTTCAATTTTTTGATCATTTGTTCTATTTCTTGAGTGTCTTTTTTCTTATCTAGTTTTACTTGTAGTTTCTTGTTTTTCTTCTTTTCTCGTTTGATAACTTCTATGGAACTCATTAATTCTTCTCAGAAGTGAACTTTTCCCTCTTCAATTTCTTCTTCATATGCTTCTTCATATTCTTCTTTGGAGTCTATTTTATCAGAGTCTTCTACTACCATGAATATAACTCTCCCTGTTTCACTGTCACTGACTTCATCTTCATCTGATGATGAGATGTCTTCTTTGGTGCAAAAGTTTTTCATGAAAACTTTCTTTGTAGTTCTTTTACCTTTATATGTTTGTCTACCATTTGAGTAACCTTCATCATTTCTCTTTTTATTATGAGGACATTTGTTAGAAAAATGACCAATACCATCACAATTAAAACAAATTAAAGTTAGCTTACCTATGTACCTACTGTTGGTTCCCTTGTTCAGTCTTTTGACGATGTTGGCCACTTATTCATCATCTTCGGAGACATCGTTGTTGCTGCTATATTCTTCTTGTTCCTTTTTATTTTTCTTTGATCTTTTGGATGCTTTGAAGGCTGCTTATTTTACATTTGGATTTTCCTATTCAGTTCTCATCTCAAATGCTATGAAGATTCCATGCAATTCGTCCATGCTTATTGAGGTTAGGTCCAATCTTTCTTCTAGTGTTGATATCTTAGGTTTGAATCTCATAGGAAGAGATCTTAGTACCTTTTGAACAATTACAAATTCTTCGATTTCTTCTCCCAATCCTATGATTATATTCACTGTTTCATAGACTCGTAATAAGTAGGCTAGGATATCTTCATCTTACTTCATTTTTAGTTGTTCGAACTGACCTCTGTAAGTTTGAAGCTTTGCTGCTTTGACTTTTGAATCTCCTTCATAAATATTTCGAAGCTTGTCCCAAATATCTTTAGAATATTTACAATGTGCAACTTTGGTGAATACCGTATCACTAAGACAATTCAAAAGTTCATTTATGGCTTTGAAATTATTCTCACCAAGTTTCACTGCTTTGTCATTTGTTGGTGGAACTGTTAGTGTTGTGTATCCATCTACAATTGATTGCCAAACTTGAAATCCTTGTGCCTATATATACGTCTTCATCCTTATGCTCCAAAAAGCATACTTTTGTCCATCAAACTGTGCTATTCCATTTTTATACGAGTTGGTACTCTCCATGATCTAACTTTCAGTGGTTAAACTAATTTCTTAAGGAACCTACTATGATACCAATTGTTGGATTACTGAGAGCGGGGGTGAATCAGTAATAGCATAATTATAATCCATTTTCTTCAAATGTTATATCAATGTAGAATTATTATCCAATAATGAGTAGTAATAAATAAACAATCAAACACATACACAGTACACCAATGTTTTACGTGGAAACCCAAATCAAGAGAAAACCATGAAATGTTTTTTCTTATATGTATTGAAGAATTACATTCATTGGAAGCACCAACATCCTTTGTTTTCCAGCTGCAACTGGAAGGAGGCTCCAACCCCCTAGATTCTTAGGCTACAACCTGAGGGAAGCTCCAATTCTCTGGCTACAACCAGAAGGCCCCGTCCTGCCACCCTGAAGTAGAAGTAAAATGATGGAACCACTGTCACACTATCACTGTAAACCTGTACCAATAAATCTGAACCATGCATCAACCATGCATCAACCTATACCTCAACCTGTAATCAACTTTTACCATAAACAAGTGCATCAACCATGCAAAAATCTGTGATCAACCTATAACATAAACAAGTGCATCCAACCATGTACAAAGTATGTACCAATCATGTGTCTAGTTGTGGAGCTTGATTATCTTCCTGATTTAGAGGTCCTTGCTTTCAACCGTGTTTATACCCCATGAAGTATTTACACCCCAGAAGTATGTACACTCTTCTACGTGGGGGAGTGAAGAGGGGGGGTACCCCCTATGTGGGGTCCGAGGGGGCTATCCCCCTGGGCGGGGGGTCTGCAGGCAAGCGGGCCCCCAACAGGGGTTTGGGGGCAAAGCCCTCGAAGCAAAAATTGCCCTGTAAAAGTATATTGTAATTTCATTGTAAATCTGGACCGTTCATTATAAGGTCACAGATCTAACAGTAGAGATTATGTGAGGGTTTTTTGCCCTAGAAGGCAACCCTCTTTTATGAGGAAAATGTATTGCGGCTTTGGATCAGGGTGAATATTGTATTCTGAGAGAGGAGACTGTGAGAGAAAGAAGAGGAAGTTACAGTGGGTTTTGCTGTAGGTTGTATCCCTCCATTTGCTGGATAATAATAAAGGAAGACCTGGCAATTTCTCTGGTGGATGTAGCCCACACTGGGTAAACCGCATAAATCTGTGTCTCTCTTGTATTGTGTGTCTTCTTTGTTTTGTTTCTACATTTGTTTTATTTTATTTCTCTGCGGTCCTATTTTTCTAACAAATGGTATCAGAGCGTAAGGTAACTTGCAGGAAAAGAGGGTTCCTGGTTCAAGTGGGAGAAATGTCGAAAGATGGAAATTTTAGGGTCGAGAAATTTAACGGCCAAAACTACCAATTATAAAAGATGCAGATGGAAGACTATTTATATCAAAAGGATGTATTCCTACCATTGAGTGGATTAGCAAAGAAGCCGACGGTCATGAAGGATGAAGAATGGGAGATTCTTGATAGAAAGGCTCTAGGAATGATACAGCCGAGCCTGACAGCGTCAGTGGCTTTCAATATCTCAAAAGAAAAGACAACAAAGGGTTTGATGAATGCGTTGGCCAAATTGTATGAAAAACCCTCAGCATCCAATAAGGTATTTCTAATGAAGAGATTATTTAATATGAATGCGTCATAAGGTGGGTCTATTGCAGATCATTTAAATGAATTTAATACGGTTACTAATCAACTAAGTTCTGTAAAATTGGACTTTGATGAAGAGGTTAGGGCTCTTCTAATCTTGTGCTCATTGCCAGAATGATGGAATGGCTTGGTCATGGCTGTAAGTAACTCTGTCTTTGGTTCAAATACTTTAAAATTTGATGATGTTGTTGGTGTTATCCTTAGTGAGGAAATGCGATGGAAAAGCATAGGTGAGACATTAGGAAATGCATTGAACATGGAGAACAGGGGAAGACAAAAGGATAGAGGAAAGGGCTCAGGAAACCGTGGAAATTCTAGGAAGGGCATATCCAAATTCAGACTTGGAAAGATAGAGTGATAGAATTGTGGGAAGAAAGGACATTTGAAGAAAGACTGTAGAGCTCCAAAGAAGCAAAGAGATGGACATCACGAGAGAAATCAGGAAGCAAATGTAACAGATGATGTGTTACAAGATGCTTTGATTCTTTCTGTAGATAATATTCCTAAGTCTTGGGTAGTAGATTCAGGAGCTTCATTTCATGCCACACCCCATAGGAAACATTTTCTATATTATGTTCAAGGTGATTTTGGATAGGTTCATTTGGGTGATGATAAACCATGAAAAATTCTTAGAATGGGAAAGGTAAAAATAAAGCAACGAAATGGAAACCAATGGTTGTTGAAAGAGGTAAAACATGTTCCAGATTTAAGGAAAAATATGATTTCAAGAGGGCAGTTGGCAAGTGAAGGTTGTATATCCATATTTATAGATAAGACGTGGAAGGTCATCAAAGGATCATTGGTGATAGCGAAAGGAGAGAAGGGAGGTACATTATATCTATGTACTGGTAATACTGACTCTTCTATATCTTTAGCTTCTACAGGAGTGGATACAACACTATGGCATCATAGGCTGGGACACATGAGTGAGAAGGGTATGCAGATACTTCACAAAAGAAATTTGTTGCCAGATCTTAA
>ML809674.1:36374-55184 GCA_009831015.1 Picea engelmannii | reverse complement strand
TCAAGAAAACTCATACATACTAGTGTATATGTACAAGAAATGCATGTGTAGCTAGTACATACAAGTCTCGTGCATGTACTAATAATCAAAACTATCATCCTTTAGTAATTTATGTATGCATCCAATCCAGTCAGCAAGGCTAGTCTTTTATAAAAGACAACGAACCAATCAATTGTTTCAGAAATCCTTTAATTACTATTATCCAGTTCAAAAATTTTATTTAGACAACTATGGTTTAGTTATGAAATTATGAATATTCATATATACACATTTTCTTTTTTTTTTAAAGGGAAAACATCAAATTCCACCACAAGACAGATCTCCATACCTTCTCAACTATTACTACTCATCCTTCCTCCCTAACCTACTTCCATATCCATTCCTATCCTTCCTCTGTTGGACTATCTTGGAGCGTCAATTATATTGACCTAACTCCAAATAGAACCCTTAAGCGGAAGTGTGACTATCTCGACCAAGCTTCCCCAACAAGCAACTGATAGTCATCATCACACATCTAGGAGAGCGTGAGATAACACCATCCTCCCATGACTTCATGTTTCGGAGGATACACGGTGGGAAATGCCTCCACCCCTCCTAACAGGTCTAGGGTCCACACCCTACAATGGAGGATACATGGTGGGAAATGCCTCCACCCTTCCTAACAGGACTAGGGTCCACACCCTACAATGGAATACATAGTGGCACCATGTTTTTGGGGGTTTTGTCATTGTTTATTCAATTTTGGGTAGTCTCTTCACCTGAAATCCTGCACTCGTCTACATATCATAGCAATGCATCTAAACCAATATAATTTCACATACAATATTCATACCATAATGTTTCTCGGTTAGTGGTCCTGATATCCACTTTCATCATCATTATCCCTTGGCTATTTCATAGCCCATAACCTGTAGATTAGTCTGTAACACAAACTCATACATTTCTATGCATTATCATCGTGTAATTTCATACTATCATCATTTCAATTTGGTATCCATGTACCGATAAATTAACATCAAAGTTTTTCAGTTAGAAATAGATCTCATAATATCCCATAATTCAATTTCGACACCCAGTCATAAGATTATCATTTACCAAAATAGATTGCATCATATCCAACATCATTCTAATAGCATTTATCCTTTATAAAATTCACATTCTCACAATATGTCACATCATATACATCATCATGAATAACATTTAATCATTTGTACAATTTACATTCACATAGTAGATTTCATTACATACATCATCAATAATAACATTTAAACATTCATAAAACTTACATTCACATAGCATATCCCATTATATATGTCATCATCAATAACATTTAAACATTCATAAAATTTCATACATTTTAAAGTTTAAGTGTATCATTTAATAGTTTCACTGTGACTAGAAAATAAAGTACATAGGTCTTAGGTAATCCTGGCTGTCTAATTGAAAAGGTGGTGTTACATACACCCAACCTTCAAGAAACATGTTCTCTAGGTGGTCAAAAAAAGTGAGGGATAGTCTCGGCGTAGTGTCTCGACATCTTCCCAAGTAGCAGATCCTGGACTATACTTGTCCCACTGGACCTTAACTTGGTCTACCAGATGATTCCTGAGCTGTCAGAATCTATGGTCCAATATGCATAACGGTTCTATCGTGAGGGTTCCCATGTCCGATACCTGTAATTCCTTCCAATTTAGTTTATGTGATTCATCAGCAACATAATGACATGAAATAGATACATGAAATACATTATGAGTTTTATGCAAGTGGGGTGGCAGTATGAGACAATAGGCAACAGGTCCAATTTTCTCTTGGATTCTAAACGGTCCTATAAATTGAGGTGACAACTTTGTCCCCTTCCCGAACCATATGGTACTCTTATTAGGCCTAATACGAATGAAAACCTGGTCTCCCACTTCATAACTTCGGTCGGTCCTGTGTGCATCTGCATAGCTTTTCTACCTATCCTATGCTTCCTTTAGTCTCTACCTAATTTGAATCACTTGTTCTTCCATCTCCTGAATCAATTCTGGCCCAACTGTTACTCGGTCTTCAAGCCTATCCCAACTCAATGGCGTTCTGCATGGCCTCTCATACAAAGCTTCATAGGGTGTCATTCCGATGGAACTATGAAAACTGTTATTGTAGGCAAACTCTACCAAAGGTAAGTACTTCTCCCACTAGGTTTGATTATCCATGACATACATCCCAAGCATGTCTTACATGACTTGATTTACTCTCTCTGTTTTCCCATCTGTTTCAGGATGATAAGTTGTGCTTAAGTTCAATTGAGTCCCCAACGTTGACTGTAAACTTGTCCAAAACCTAGAAGTGAATCTGGAGTCCCTATTTGAAATGATCTTCTTAGGTATCCCATGCAAACATATTACCTCGGTTACAAACACACATTCCACATCAGTGACATTATAAGTGTCTCTAATCGGAATAAAATGAGCACTCTTGGTTAACTTATCCACTATCACAAGAATGGCATTGTGTCTATGAGATGTGAGTGGCAACCCCACAAAAAACTCCATAGATATGACTTCCCATTTGGACATAGGAATATCATGTGGTTGTAGGAGACTTGTTGGGTGATGGTGGTCGACTTTCACTTGTTGACATTCTAGGCACTTGGCGACGAAATGGACTACATCGCGCTTCATGCCTACCCAGAAGAAGAGTTTCCTTATATCTGCGTACATCTTCTTCACACCCGGATGCGCACAATAAAGTTCTCTATGGGCTTCCTTCAGTATGATGCTTCGAATATCCCCATTCTCAGGGATGTACATCCTTCCTTGATATCTTAACATTCCGTCTACTTCCAGACTATATCCTTCATACTTTGGATCTAACTATATCCCGCTCTAGAGGTTTGAAGTAACCTTTAAATACCAACTATCTCCTTGGAGTTGTGTCAACATTTGTTCCCTCAGATTAACCTTTAAGGGTACCAAGGAGAAGATATGTGGTCTCCTACTCAAGCCATCTGCGACCACATTTTCCTTTCCCTTGATGTATGGAATACCTAAAATCGTACTCACTCAAAAACTTACTCCATCGCCTTTGCCTAGCATTCGGATCTCTTTGAGTGAAGAGATGTTTTAAACTTTGATGGTCCATTTTAAGATCAAAGTTTCACCCCACAAGATAGTGCCTCCAAAGTTTCAGAGCTGGCATTACAGCTGCCAACTCTAAATCATGAGTCACATGTAACTCTTCATGTTTCTTCAACTTACTTGATGCATAGCATATCGCTCCTCCATCCTACATCAACATGGACCCCAACCCTTGCTTCAAGGCATCCGTGCAGACTATGAAGTCCTTTTCCATATCCAGCACTCGTAGAATTGGTGCACTAGTTAGTAACCTATTAAGCTCAATGAAAGCACTATCACATTCTCCTGTCCATTCATACTTGACCCCCTTGCGTTGCAAGGTGGTGATGGGTTTTGTTATTTTTGAGAATCCTTCTACAAATCTCTGGTAATAACTTGCTAGCCCCATGAAGCTTCTCACCTCATGGGCATTTTTCGGCAATGGCCACTCCATAATGGCCTTTACTTTTCTGGTCCACAAAGAATCCTTCGCTGGAAATGATATGACCTAAATAGTGAATCTCTTTCTGTAAGAAGGAACACTTCGACTTCTTCCCATGCAATTTGTTCTCTCTAAGGCAGGACAACACTACTTGTAAGTGTTCCTCATGCTCTCTTTCATTCTTGAAATAGATGAGGATGTCATATAGAAAGACTTGTACAAATAGATCTAAGTACTTCTAGAATACGTCGTTCATGAGACTCATGAATATTGCTGGTGCATTGGTCAATCTGAAAGGTACGTCGACGAACTCGTAATATCCAAACTGAGTTCGAAAGACAGTTTTTTTTGGGGATATCACCTTCCTTAATCCTTAACTGATGATACCCTGATCATAAATCGATCTTTGAGAATACTGCTGCTCCTTTCATCTAATTGAAGAGGTCATCTATTCGCGGCATTGGGTACCTATTTTTCACTGTAGCACGGTTCAAGTCCCTGTAGTCTATACACAGTCGTAAGGATCCATCCTTCTTCTTTACAAAAATTACTGGTGCGCCACAAGGTGATACACTGGCCCTTATTAGCCCTAAGTCCAGTGACTCTTTCAACTGAATTTGCAATTCACAAAGTTCTGGTGCTTCCATCCAATACGGAATCTTAGAGATTGGTTCTACACCAAGTTTTATCTCAATAGTAAAATCAATCTCCCTCTCAGAAGGTAACCCTGGTAACTCGTTTGGAACAACATGCTTAAATTATTACAATACTGGGTACTGATCCACTGAGGGTCTCTTCCTTTCATTCACTTCTTCCACTACATATAATCGACATCCTTTTCTCAAGCATCGCTTAACCTTCATAGTTGATATAAAGCGTAATGACACTTTTCTCCATACCCCTGGATCTCTACTGGCCTTCCTTTGTCGTCGACAAAAAACACCCTCTTATGCAAAACAATCTACCATGGTTCGGTGAACTGCTAACCAATCCATTCCAATGATTAGGTCATATGCCCCAAGAGAAGTGATGCATACCTTCAACCTAGTAGTACACACTCCCAGGTCTACTATACCATCATCAACACTAGGTCCTACCGCTTGTTTTTCCCCCAAAGCCATCTCGACTTGTTTAAAGTCATCGTGCTCGTAGGCTACCAACCCACTCTTTTCTAATGCAGATGGTGAAATGAAACTATATGTCGCACTAGAATCAAACAAAATCTTATCATTGATATGATTTAGCGCACCTAATGATTCCACCACTGTGGATTGATGTTCTGCCTGGCGATTATTAACCGTTGTGTAAATCTGATGGTTTCCACTTGATCTTCCCATCGGGGCATTTCCTTCTCCATGCACAATCTTGATTGTAACTCTGGGCAGTCATGCTGGTAATGGCATCCTCCATGTCCCCAACAAGTAACATGAGATTGAACCTACGCACTATTCTACGATTGTCTCTGAAACGAGTTCCTTCCCCTGGAACCCCTGCCCCTACTAGATGTTCCCTGAAATGGCCATGGACTTTCCTGCATCATTAGGGATGAACGAGATGCTCCACTCCCTGCCATTAAAATCCCTGTGGATGTTGTCCTTGGTGCGACTCTATTGCCTTATGGAGGTGGCCTTGAGCCCCCTCCATTTTATCTTCGTCAAAAAAAAAAAAAATCTTTAAAACTAGGTAAGGTGATATACACCCTAATACCATATGTTTAAATCTTTAATTTAAAACATATATTATAACTTAAACATATTAATCTTACAATTAGCTTAACTTATTTAAAATTAATTAAGATTAATCTTAACTTAACTTAAAATTAACTTAACTCATTTCTTTAATTATTTAARGATTTAAATTATATGATATAAATTAATTTAAAYTTWAATCTCTTTAATTCAATTTAATCCCACAAATTAATRTYATTAATRYTATTATTAATTWATTTATTAAKTACCTAATTAATCATTAATTTAATTTAAATTATTYCCTTTSATTAATCACTTTTGATTAATCATATTTAACTTATAATTAATTTAATCACAAATTAAAATATGATTAAACTTAGTCACCTCATAAATTTTTAATTATCTTACAATTAATTAAAAAAACAAATTTAAATGTGTTTAAACTTAAATATGTTTAATTTACATAATTAAACACAAGAGATTTTTTTTTTTAAACTATTTTAAACAATTAAAATTTTAAATCTAATAATACTTTAATTTATCCATCCTTCTTCTAATTTTCTAATCTAAAATACTTTACAAGAATAATAAAATAAAAAAACTAAAATAATCAAAATAAAAAAAACTAAACTAAAATAAAATAAAATTATTAACTAGGCGAGGGCATGCATGAAGTCCACGTGTCCGCTTCCTCCAAAATAATCCTACACCTATCTCTCCAAACCCTAAACGCGTCCTTCCTCTGCCGCCTCTCCACTTTGCTCTATCCCTCTCGGTAGGCTCAATGCCTGTCTCAGAGCACTGGTGGTTGGGCGATGGCTTCTGTGTATTACGTTTTGCGTTTGTGCAGCTCCTTGGACATGGTTGGGCACTGCGTTTCGGCTGTGTGGTGCAAGAACAAGCCCCCTTATTCATTAATCATTTTCCCCCTTAATTTCTGTAATATTTTCGCAGAATTTCTTTAATATTTTCGTAGATACAATATGTACTTGTTGTATTTTGTGCATGTGACATTACAGATACTCAACTTGGTGTTTGCTGGTATTGGTTTCTGACTAGATTTGCAGGTTATGGATCTCATGAGGAACCTTCGTTTGGTTCTGATATATGTTACTTTTCAATACGAGTTTTGCAGGTGCACATTTCTATATGATACTTTAAGCCCAAAACTAATCCATGAAGCAGACCTTGATTTTCTTTGTGAGCTGGTTGATTCTTAAAACATAAGTTCTAGAATAACAACTAGTACGGCCAGGAGAATCTGTAGCTGGATTATGGCCAACAACATTGCATATTTTGGCAGATGTATGTGAACGATTGACATTTCGTGCCCAAACTCATGTACGCGATGAGATTGCAAACTATTTCCCTTCAATAGAGGATCTTGATTATCTTGCAAAGCTAGAGCATGCTGCTATAATAGGAGCTGGAAATGAGGTTATGGATAAATATTTGTTTCCAGTTCATGTTGATGTTTATTTTCTGTTGCAGTTAATTTTTCATTTTTTGTTTTTCTTCTAGAATGAGGAAATGTGACATAACTTAACTGCTACCATACATATAATTCATTAATATTAATATTTTAACATTCTAGTATGTTGAGTTTGTCTCTGGAGTTTTCTGTCATTTTCAGTATTGTTGATCTGGCATATCATGAGATGTAATCAAAATTTATGTTGGTAGTTTGGTTCTCATGGTCTTCATTTATAAACTTGTTCTATGAGGATTTTGGCATTGTATAGAATCTAGATTGCAACTAGAATTTGCGTATCAGATTGAATAACCCTAGAGATTCCATTTCTCATTCTTTGGAACTTATTCACTGACAGAGTTGTTACAAGTTCATAACATCCTAAAATTTTCCCCTTGAGTCACCCAATCTTCATTCATAAAATGTTAACATTAGAATATCCATCCTAAATATCTAGAACTGCCAATGCAGCCTTGATTCACTGGTAAGGTTGAAAAGTATTAGGCTGTCCACCATAGTTCCAATCTCTAACTGTAGTTTGTCCCACTCAAATGGTATGTTATCAAAAAAAAGTATGAGGCCAATCTTCATGCATAAAATGTCAATACTAGAATATCCATCCTAAATATCCAGACTTGTCCATGGGGCGTTGGTTGACTAGTATCAAACCATCCACCATAGTTCCAATCTCTCACTGTAGTCTACCCCACTCGAATGACATGTTATCAAAAAAAGTATGCAGTCGGGTGCATCTTTGGATGAATATGCCATAATACAAATCCCTTAGACCCCATACCTAAGCTAAGCTTATGGAAGTCTGGGCTATGCAGTCCAGCCCCATAATAAATATATTTAAGAACACAATCTTTTGAACTACAAATTTTGTCATGTATTAATTCTCTCAACTATATACAACAAAAAGAAAGAGAGTGTTGTTACAAAAACAAAGTAAATAGAAAATTAAACCCACAAGACATGCAAAGGAGTATTGTAGAGAATTTTAGATGAACTGCTTGCATGGCAATTTAGGACTAGTCTGAAAATCTATTTTCAGCTCATTAGAAGGAAACCCCAATTGAAAATATAACTTGTTTTTAGAGAAGCGAAAAATAAAATGGACTAAAAGTTGTCTGTGAGGATAACTCACTTACAAGGGGGAAATCCAAGGGAGAGCGCTTTGTCATTTTCTCTTCATCAGGGGCCATACGAACTACCAGCCTTCTCCTTGAAGTAAGACCTCTTCTCTGTTGTAATCTCATGAGGGGTGCCACTGAATAAGTGGGATAGTAAGTACATGAAGGTTTCTGAGGACATGGGAAGGAGAAGAGGGAGAACAAGAGTAAATAAGCCATGGCTATGGCCGTGAAAAGGAGGTACTTCTGTTCTAATCTTTTAACCTTACACCAATCTCTTTGGTTTCATGTCGTGCATATTTTTTTTTATATATTATATATAGATTTTTGTATATACTAAAACCAGAATGTATACTTGGATTGCAGATTAGGTGGAGCTGGAGCTCGTGGCTTGGCCTTCAGGCCCAAATTTATAAATTTGGGTGTTTATTATTATTTTATTTTTTTTATTTTTTTTGTGGTTTATTTAAATTTATGGATGGGTAGGTAGGCCCTTGGTTCCAGATTTTGAACCAGGGCTCTGATACCATGTGTAGAGACCCATCTTAATTAAATACAAAATTTTAATTCAATTAACATATAATTGCCTTCTCATACGTAAATTATTCATTCACATCATAAGCATAAATATTCTTCCTAAGTTAAAATATATCTACAGCATGGAAATAACTCAACAATTCACAATAAAATACCTGCTTCTGATGCTAATTCTCGTCGATATGGATGTCCCTTCCCTGCTACCTTGCTGTTGTCTTACCTAGCCTGATGCACTGACCAACACTTCCCAAACCGACTATCCTCCCAGCCAGCTAGGAGAAACATGTCCATCTCCCTAGCTCCAGGAAACCGAAAGGAATCCTGGCCCCCGTGCCCAAAAACCCTAGCAACCCTGTGCCCCCTGCAATGATACTCACAGTCTGCAGAGCTTTCCCACAGGACGAAAAAAACCAAGCCAAGAAACCAGTACTCTCTCGTCCCCCTCCAAAATGCTTCCTCCCAAAAATAAAAAATCCTCCTCTAAAAGAATGCCTTCCCCCGTAAGACTCTCCCTGTCATAGTCCCCCTTCACCGACTCTCCCTTTCATTAATTTCCTTATCCATTTATTTATTATCTTATCTTATCTTATCCTTACATTTATTTTCCTATCCCCTCCCATATATGTAAGTCTTAATAGATTAAATTATTAACCCCATTAATTCTTACTCACATAATTAAAGAGTCGATTAATAATTAATTAATCATTGACAGTTATGAACAAATAATTAATAATAATTAATTAGTTAATATTATATAAGAAATAATTATTGTTTAGCTAACATCTTAGGACAATCAGATTATCAAATTAATTAAAATTAATAATCCTATACATTTATTTAAGCAGGGTCGTTACAATGTGCATCTGATTAGATGTTATGATTATGGATTTATTTCTAACATGATTCGTTGATGATGAAGGCTAATGATAGCTTGTCGACTAGACTCACATGTGGAGTAGAGGGGTCACACATGATAACCAAAGACTATGAGGGAGAGGTGTGGACAACATCCCTGCCATAGCCTACTAGCACTCTTGTCATGGCTCGAAAGGTTGGTTAATGATTACCTAGTTTGAGAAGACCCATGATGCCATGAGGGTAGACAACAACAGTCGCTCACAATGATTCTTAGGGGCACCCAATAAGGCCGGGGCCTTATTCCTTAGAGGCCTTTAGTCTCCCACAAGATCACCTGACGGATTATTGACTCCAGTGGTTTTTTATGTCTACCAAGTCAGTCAAGAGGTGAGGGGAACCCTTGGAGTATGTAGTGCGTCCTGAAGGAAACGTCTCCAAGAAAAATAGAATGAGGCGAGTGGCACCCTTGGAGAACGTAGTGCATCCTGAAGGGCACGTCGTGTAAGGGAAACAGAATGAGGCGAGTGGCACCCTTGGAGCACCTTGTGTGTCCTGAAGGGAACGTCATGTTGTTAACTAATAAGTGAATAAACCTAGATGGCCTTAGAACGAATAATGTGATGAGAAATATTTAAAAACAATTTAACTAATAAAATGTCGTCGAGCCTAGAAAAATAAAATCTAGGTCTAAGAGATACTTGTGGTAGAAAAATAAAAAAAAATAAAGAAAAAAATAAATAATACTAATAATCATCATTAAACATGTGACAAGAAGGGGGTAAGCCATTGAATTAATTTATAAAAATCAAATTACTTTGGGGGATTACATTTTTAAACAAAAAAGGAAATAATTGTTTTATTACTTATGCTAATTAAAAATTTATTAATTAAAAATAAAAAAGGGAAAAAGGTAATTTCCTACACTTGCTAATTTGAATTTTAGATAAAAAGGGAAAGAGGGAAATATAAAAGAATTAGGAAACTAAGGGAAAAAGCGGGAAACATAAAGAGAAAGGGAAACATAAGGAAAAAGAAGAATGACTAACTTAGTAAGGAATATTTCCTTTAAGAACTTTCTAAATTGAAGTCAACTAGTAAATTAGTAAGGGGGTAAGTCATTAAAATGTGTAAGGGAATATGGGGACACCTAGTAGCGATTCTAGGAGTTATTTTAGGTGGGTGAGGGAAATAGGAGTAGTTAAATAATTAATGAAATCAATTTCTGGTGCAACAAAGGGGATGGCTGACACATGTATGGGGAGGATTTTCTGAGTTAAATTATTGAACAATAAATTAAATGGGAAATTGGGAAAGAAAGGACTTAGAAAAATCTATATAGAGGAGGGAGGACGAGGAGGATGGAGCTGTTCTTTTATGTGTAATGTTATGCTGCAGAATTTTAGACTTGATTGAATTATTTTGTGGGAGTTGGGATACCTAGATCAATGAGGAGTGGTAGCTCGACCTTGCGAGGTGAGCTAGGAGATAGTTGTTCTCTAGTTTAGTGTGTGTAGCTCCTTTTTGGCTCGGGGGGCTAAGGGGGAGGAAGAGTACCCCTAGGGTTGGCTAGGAGGTATCAGTGAAGTCTCATTGGTTGGAAAGCGGGAGCTATATGGAGCACGCAGGATAATGACTCAGAACTATCACCTTCAGATACAGTATGCATGCTTTTATTCTGCATGGTAAACTACTATTGACCTTCCGCTTTCATTTTTGTACTTTTAATTGTGTAAAGAAATTGTTCAACTTAGCATTTTAACCAAGAACTTAAATTCCACATAGCCTTAATCTCACTGCTTGACTTTATTCCCTTGGAAACCGATCCTTGAATGTTGTGACTGTCCTATTGGTTTTGTTGATTTGTTGTGAAGATTTGTGCTTTTTACTTCGTCCTCATCCCTAGATCATCATTCCATCTTGAGGAGTCATCCCAAAGCCAGATCGACGGTCATCACTTCAGTGTTAATAGACCTATAGATCCTAATGCTCTGATTTTCTGTGTGTGGATGATGAGAGAAGGATAGTTTTCTCAGCTGTATACCCATGTTGATTGTTCCTATTCGAGTGATTGTCTTGCGCCTCGTTGAGATTGATTAAATCTGTGATTTATTACTTAATGACAAATTTTTACTCTGCCTTGGGCCACACTATACTATGTTTTATTCTTTTATTGCTCTGCATTGACAATGATTTATAGTTGATTTTAATGTGCGATGGTGGCATTTTTATTGTGTAATGGTCGAATGTTATTTCTCTTATTATTGTGTTTTACCGACGTCTTGATTGACGAAATACTTTTATCTTTTTAATTTGAAATTTTATTCCTTACAGACTAGCGAATGTTCGCTCTGCAATTTAATACATTGACTATAATTTTCCTCTATAATTTCATTATGTTTTAAGATGAATTACCTTGCGATCTGACCCATCTGGCCGACGATTTTCCCTAAGCATTTTAATCTGTCTTAAGGGTGAATTTTGCCTGGGTTGGATTGATGATGCATGTGTTTCTTTCTGCGCTTTACCTGTGACTGGACAGATGGAGAACGCATACCATTTTACTCTGTGGAAATTTTTATTTCTCTTGATTAGCAATTTTGTACTGAAAAGGGCAGCGATCTCGCTACACGAATAGTGGTGATTCTTTGGTGTGGATGGTAGAAATGGTTTAGGTGTATGCATGTGTTCTATTTGGAAAGGTCTACGTACATCATAATCTCTGACTGTGGATTACATGTGTATAGATGATGATTGAAACACACATATATTCACACATGCACAACAATTTAAATGGCATCGATTCAGCCCTTTTAATCAAATGGCATTTTTTTGTTACTGCGAATTAAATAAGAGAAATTTTAGAGTTAAAATCCAATTGAACCGCCCTTACCCTGTGAACTAATGCATGTATTAATAACCAATATCATGAATTTTGCCTGTGTGAATTTTAAGGGATAACGACACCAGGTTAGACAACATGCCAATGCTTGACAACGCTTAAAATGTCAGTGATTCTCCTTTGTGCAGGTTTTACTTTATAAATTTTCTTTTACCTGCATTCCTATAGATAGAAATGTTTTCATTTTTATTTAATATAAGACAATTATCCACAGACATCATTTTAATCTTGATTGTGATTCTTTTAGAGGCATTTTTCACTTAGTGCTTGAACAATAATGAGATTTTTATTTGTAGAAGTCTTTTGTTGATTGATAGCAAGTTCTTCTTAAATAGCCACGATTTTTCTTTGTTAAATAACAACGATGCTCAATAATTACAGTAACATTCAGAAGTTGACAACATTTCTCTGCTATCAGTGCATTTTCATTTTCTTCTGCTCAACAACATTGTCAAATCATAGGTTTAGGTAGTGGTTGATTCCTCATTTCACAACGATTGAATGTTTGGTGAGACTGTGACTCAATCCTTATTATGTAGCCAGTTATGGATGGTGGGACTTGCTTGAACCCTTCTTGATTGACAACGATTTGGGTAGTTACATCGTGACTGTGTAACGACCGCATGATGATTATGCCATGGGGGCATTTTATGTCTATACAAATAGTCGATTTTTAGTGTCTGTGTAAGTGTTGTAAGGTAACGATTGTTAGCTTGATCATTATGATTGTGATTTTTCTTTATTATGACAACAATACATAAGATATCCTCTTGCTAAATTCATCTTTATTTATATAGTGTAAATATTGTTTCATAGTGTGAATTCGTTTTTATTATATGGTGTAAATCCTATTTCATAGTGTGAATTCATTTTTTTTATTTATATAGTGTAAATTCATTTTTTCATTTATATAGTGTTAATCCTATTTCAAGGAAAGCTATATATAGTAATAATGTTTTGTAGTGTAAAACCATTTTTATGTATATAGTGTAAATTCATTTTTATTTATATAGTGGAAATGTTGTTTCAAGAACAACTATATAATTGATTGTTTAAATATATATTATGGATAAAAGAAATAGATTTTATTAATAGCATAGTGGTCATGATTTTATTGATAACATGTTTTATTAGAAACGATTTTTAGTAATAACATATAGGTAACATGTTAACAATTTTATAGTTAAAATACGACAAGGTCATTAATGGTCAACAAATTTATATTTAAAGACAACAATTAAATTCTTGTAGTTTCAGTTTTAAAGGACAACGATAGATACTTATCTGATCTTGGGATTTGGATTTTAGTTGCAACAAATGATTGTTTAATAATAATAATTTAATATGTACAGATTGATTTTTTTGCGCAAGGAAATTGTTGTGTCGTAAGAATGTCATAGTCGTCTTGTTGACTTGTCGATTGGGTGCTAGGGTTATTCATCATGTGTTGGGATGGTTACATTATTCTCCGAGCACGTTGGATTTATCTTGAGTCCTTGGTCCAAATAGGTTATGTGTGTTGATTAAGGTTGGTTGTCATTGATGTCAACCCTTGAAGAAACACCCGTAGCACAAAGGTTTGGGTAATGGACCCAATAGTGTTTCATGTAAATATGACTCATTATTGTTTTGTCATGGTTGATAAGAAGTAAATATGGATGAAATCCAAAGTGGTCCCCTTATGGTGAAAGCCCTCACGGGTAGACGCTTTGTGGAGTAAGAGAACCCATGCTTAATTGTAGAATAATGAGATGAATAAAAGTGAATTTGTCAGGGAAATTGTCCTAGATGGATAGTTCTTGTCATGTCATTTCCGTTGGTATGTGGAACGTCACATAATTCCTCATGGTTAGAGAGTTATGGCCATGAGAAGTTGGAGACCCCATGTTTGGGTAATGGACCCAAGTTTGTTTGATGGATAATGGTATGAGTTATGATATATTTTCAGATAATACTATTCTATATGGATAGTACATGTCATTCCATTTCTGGTGGTATGTAGAATGTCACATAAATCCTCACAGTTTGAGAGTTATGGCCTTACGAAGTTGGAGGACCCTCATATGTCATCTAGAAGCCCCAAAAGGCCAAAGTAATCAAAGTGGTTTAAGAGATTTTAAAAGGTAAATAATAAAGTGAAGTGATGAGTGTATTATAATTCAAAGAGAATACAAAATAAATTATTTCAATAATAATTTTAATGGAGACATTAGAAGTGGACCCAACCCTAAAATAAGGAAAGTGGGGCCAAGTGACCTAGAAGATGTTTTTAAGGAAGCTACATGGAGAGTATAAATAAGAGGCAAGGCTCTCTCATTTAAATCACACTTGAGCATATTGAATATCTATAGGTGTTTGAGGTATAAAAATGATATCTGAGCTGAAATTCTGAGGAAAGTGAAGAAAAGAAGGCCAAAATGCAAGGAAGGATAAATTCTTTTGATGGTGCTTTCTAAGGTATGTTATTTTCAGGTCATCTCACCATTCGCTATAATTTTTTTTTAATAATGACTCAAATCATGAAATTTCTATGAAAGTGAGAAAACATATCCAAGTATATATGGTTAAAAATTCATCTTTTGGGTCATTCTATTTTGGGAGTTACACTCTGTGGAACATAGGGTTTGTGGACAGTCCTGGAACTAGTCAAAATCAAGTGTTTCAGGTAAAAAATTCATTACTTCTTCATAACATATCCAAATTCAGTGAGACAATTTTTTTTGGTTATTTTATAGTCTTTAGTATTCTTTGTAATAGTTTCATATCATTTCATCAAATATTTTGTGCGGGGCATGCTCTACAAGGTCGCTCTCTAGAATAAGCCAGAATTCATCAAGGTATGCCATTTTTGCTATAACTCCTTTTATGAGAGGTTTCAATTAGTGCCACTTGGAGAAATTTCATAAAGCACATTGGCGAATATTGTGTATCAGTTTTAGATATTTATACATTACATGTTCAAAGTTATGATTACTTCAAGTTAGGGTTGTTGACTAATCCAAAATGAGGCGTGTGAGACTAAAGAAAAGTTTGATGAAAATGCTAGTCTCTTGTTTTTAAAGTTAAGAAAGGTTTGTAGGAATGTGATCATATACACTAGGTCTATTACAGAGTGACAAATCAGATTTGGATGATGAAATTGATGAGGGATTTTGGTTGTGGCACATGTTGAGTACATGGTTGAGACAAGTAGTTGATACGTTGACACATACATGAAGTGTATAGTTGATGATGTTGGTACATATTGATGATTAGTAGTTTATGAGTAGTTGACACATGATTGGAACATACTTGGTACATGGTTGGATGCACTTATTTATGGTACAGGTATATTACAGGTTGGTGCATGCTTGATTCACTTGTTTATGGTACAGGTTGATTACAGGTTGGTGCATGGTTGATGTACTTGTTTATGGTATAGGTTGATTACAGGTTGGTACAGGTTTACAGTGGTATATCTCATAGTGATAGTGTGACAGTGGTTCCATCATTCCACTTCTACTTTAGGGTGGCAGAACGGGGCAATGACAGGTGGTTGTAGCCACCTTCTGGTTGTAGTCGGAGAAAATTGGGGGTTGTATCCTCCTTCTGGTTGTATCCAGAGGTTTGGGGAGTTGGAGCTTCCCTTAGGTTGTATCCTAAGAAACTAGGGGGTTGGAGCCTCCTTCCAGTTGCAGCTAGAAAACAAAGGAAGTTGGTGCTTCCAATGAATGTAATTCTTCAAGACATATCAGAAAAAACATTATGTGGTTTTCTCCGGATTTGGGTTTCCATGTAAAACACTGGTGTACTATGTATGTGTGTGATTGTTTATTTATTACTGCTCATTATTGGATAATATTTCTACATTGATATAACATTTGAAGAAAATGATTATAATTATGATATTACTAATTCGCCCCCCCTCTCAATAATCCAACAATTGGTATCAGAGTAGGTTCCTTCATAAATTAGTTTAACCACTAAAAGGTAGATCATGGAGAGTACCAACTTGTATAAAAATGGAATACCACAGTTTGATGGACAGAAGTATGCTTTTTGGAGCATAAGGATGAAGGCATATATACAAGCACATGGATTTAAAGTTTGGCAATCAATTGTAGATGGATACATAGCACCAACAGTTCCACCAACAAATGACAAAGCAGTGAAACTCAGTGAGAATAATTCCAAAGCCATAAATTCACTTTTGAATGGTTTCAGTGATACGTTATTCACCAAAGTAGCACATTGTAAATCTGCTAAAGAGATTTGGGACAAACTTTGAAATATTTATGAAGGAAATTCAAAAGTCAAAACAACAAAGCTTCAAACTTACAGAGGTCAGTTCGAACAACTAAAAATGAAGGAAGATGAAGATATCACAACCTACTTCTTACGAGTCGATGAAACAATGAATGCAATCATAGGACTGGGAGAAGAAATCGAAGAATCTGTAATTGTTCAAAAGGTACTAAGATCTCTTCCTATGAGATTCAACCCTAAGATATCAGCACTAGAAGAAAGATCAGATCTAAACTCAATAAGAATGGAGAACTGCATGGAATCTTCACAGCATATGAGATGAGAACTAAACAGGAAAATCCAGATGTAAAAGAAGTAGCCTTCAAAGCATCCAAAAGATCGAAGCAAAAGAAAAAGGAGCAAGAAGAATATAGCTGCAGCAACGATGTCTCGGAAGATGATGAAGAAGTGGCCAACTTCGTCAAAATATTGAACAAGGGAACCAACGGTAGGTACAGAGGTAAGATTCTATTAATTTGTTTTAATTGTGACGGTATTGGTCATTTTGCTAACAAATTTCCTCATAAGAAAAAGAGAAATGATGAAGGTTACTCAAATGGTAGACAAACATATAAAGGTAAAATAACTACAAAGAAAGTTTTCAAGAAAAAATTTTGCACCAAAGAAGACATCTCATCATCAGATGACGATGAAGTCAATGACAGTGAAACATGGAGAGTTCTATTCATCGCATTGGAAGACTCTGATAAAGAAGACTCCGAAGAAGAATATGAAGAAGCATATGAAGAAGAATTGAAGAGGTATAAGCTGACCTCCGAGAAGAATTAATGAGTTCCATAGAATTTATCAGAAGAGAAAACAAGAAAAACAAGAAACTACAAGCAAAACTAGATAAGAAAAAAGACACTCAAGAACTAGAACAAATGATTACAAAATTGAAGGTTCAAATAGAAGAAGATAAAAGAATTGAATAAGCACTCAAAGAACAGCTAGAAGGAAAGGACGGGATCATTGGAAACCTAGAAGCAGAGATTGTTACACTAAGAAAGGATATTCAAAAGAAAAATATGTTGAATAGCTCAAAAGTTCTGGATGACATTATTAGCAGTCAAAAATCTTATCTTGACAAGTCCAGACTTGGATACAATCAAATAGAAAAGGGATCAAGATCCAAAACAACAGAGAAAGAAACAAATCCAAAAAGTTATGCAGAAACTATCAAAGGGGATAAAATGATATACAAGGAAGATTACAGGGACACTCCTCCACCGAAAAGATTTAGATTTCAGAATCAACAACAAATAGACAGGCCTCAAGAAGAAGAAGGATTCATAAGAGCACCTCCTTTCATAATATCTTCAACTACCACGTATCAAACTATATTTTTTGGTTTATGTTATGCTTGTAATAATTTTGGACATAAAGTTGTAAATTGCAGAGCTAACAACAGGAACAATAACTGCTTTGAGAGCCATACACAAAGGGATTATTCAAGAAGACCTAGTGAAAAACAGAGAAGAAGTTACAATAGGTTTGAATATTTGAGCACTGAAGTGGAATGTTACAAATGTAACAATTTCTGACACATGGCCAAAAATTGCAAAATGATAGTCCCTCCTAAAGAACGTCAACAGAGTCGCAAACAAGAATCTCAGAAAATGACATGGATAAGAAAGCAAGATCAATATAGCAATGAAGAATGCACAGTTTCTCTAAAATCCAAACAGAAGAAATGTGGTTGGTATGTTTACAATGGATGTTCAAAACACATGACAGGTGATAGAGACAAGTTTCTTACATTATGAGAGGAAAGAGATGGATCAGTCTCCTTTGGAAATGATGATTCATCCAAAATGATTGGAAAAGGCACAGTCCAAATTGGGAGCAAGAATGAAAAGGAAGAAAATGTTCTACTAGTAGAAGATATGAAACATAATATTTTAAGTGTGAGTCAAATTTGTGACCAAGGTCATAAAGTTACTTTTGATTCACAAAAGTGTGATATAAGAAAAGAAGGTTTAGGGAAATTGGTCGCTACAGCTGCAAAAACTTCAAGCAACATATATGTGTTAAGCGAAATTGGAAATGAAAAGTGTTGTCTAAGAAAGGAAGATGAAAGTTGGCTATGGCAGAAAAGAATGGGTCACATGCATTTTGATAATCTTGTCAAAGTCAGCAAAAGAGAAGCAGTCAGAGAAATGCCCCAGATCATGAAACCAACCAACACTTTATGCAAGCATTGCCAACAAGGAAAGCAAAAAAAGACTAGGTTCAAATCAAATGAATATTCAACAAAAAAACCACTGGAAATTGTGCATACTGATCTAGTTGGACCAACTACAACAAAAGGCTTAAAAGGTGAGAGATACTTTCTGTTATTAGTTGATGATTATACAAGAATGACTGCAGTTTTCTTTCTCAAGAACAAATCAGAAGCTT